>LYUA01001260.1:298496-312709 GCA_002093875.1 Calopteryx splendens | reverse complement strand
CTCCGCGGCCCTCACGATCTTCCCCTTCCTCCTGAAGGGGCGCTGCGGCGGGAACGTCATGAACCCCTGGTCGATGACCACGCGCTGCTGTCTGCCGGTCGAGTTTGACCTCCTGCAAGGCCTCTGCGGCGGGGTCATCTCCACCTGGAACGGGGGGGTGAGGGTCAGCCTGAGGGAAGGAATTGGCAGGGGAGAAGACGATCTAGCTCCGCAATGCATCCGCGCGATCGAAGTGTGCAGGTGAAAGGAAGAACTGTGGAGTTGGTGTGTTTTTATGCTCCTCACCATTGAAGCTTTCCACCACGTCCAGCTGGAAAAAAAGTTTACTGCGGAAATGTGATTGGGTGAGGGAAACCTGGAGAAAAAAGGGTGGAGACCTCTCCCACCTAATCCTAGGTGGAATTCTTTTGCCTGGTCGAAATGAATGATTACTTGGATTAATATCCCCACCTAAGCCGTAGGTACACGATCTCTCTGGTACGCGACCACTGGCCCATCCATTCACCGCTTCTGAGTGAAAATTAGGCGATCTTGGGAGGAAATCTGCTGTCTCAGCTAATTCATTAAAAATTACCTCTGATATGAAACACTCGGGTTCCAACCCTGGAAATTTAATTTATGAATTCAATTTTCATCTGTAACTGATTGAAATACATAACTTCTCAAAGATATCGAAAGTTAAGTATTGATCTGAAGTTATCCCGTGTGTCTAGGCAGTAAAACTTAAAAACTATGTTGGATGCTATAAATTGAGTGAATAGCAATAGAAACATATTCAGGAAGCTGAGTGTCAGAACACCTTTTCTATTTTAAATCTAATTTTAATATTTCACTAAAAATGATAAGAATGACAAAATACCTATCTGTAGAAAATAATGCTTTCGATTAGAGGGCAAAATTTTTTTTTGTACTCACAAGTGCTTCCATCTGTACTCAATTAAAGGCAGCATTCACACATATCTTTTAAAGGAGTTGAATTTGCATACATTTTTATTGATCTTTTTCGCAAACTGCTATTTTTAGAGCACCAAGATGGTTTGGGCACTTGAAATCATTCTTAGTAACGGGAACCATTTCGAAACTGCTTACCTTGAACATTGAATAAAATGCATTTCTGCAGTATTAATTTCTTTTGCAGTAAAGAGGGAAAGAGAATAGTTTATTTTGTTTTTGTCTCAACGCCCCGTTTAGATAAATATATCTCCGCAGTGTTTATGAGTCCAAAACAAAGGGCCCCGTACCCTACCTCCACCATCTCTTCCTCCTCTTCCTCCATCTCCTCCTCTTCCTCCTCTTCCTCCTCCTCCTCCTCTTCCCGGCGCCCCTCGCCGACCTCCCCAGGGGGCCTGAGGGCGTCTCGGATCTCTGAGGATATCTCTTCGCCTCTCCGCACGTCGTCCCGGCTCAAGCCCTTCTCCCGCAGGAAGAACTCGTCCGCGTCGATCTCCTCCAGGACGCCCGGCCTCCCTCCCGCGCCCTGCCCCTCCGCGCTGCCCCCGCTCCAGCTGCCCCCGGGGCCGCTCCCCCGCAGGCTGCTCGTGCTCCCCCCCCCATTCTCGCGAGCCTCCCCGGACCCTCCTCCTGCCGTCTCGTCCTCGTCAGCGTAGCGGAAGTCCGTGAACCTGCGCCGAACGGAAGAAGCGGGACCATCAGGCGTCGGCGTTTGCTCGGACGTCGAGCAAGGAAGAGTTTTCGGACCCGGGGGCGCGTTTCGCAAGGAAGTCAATCTACGTGAGTCCTCCGCAGCCAATCTCAAGTGTGGTGACATTGTATTGCGCTGCGAGCCACGTTTGCTCTTTGGAATTTCACAGTTGATGGGCAGTTGTTAAATATTTATATTGGCATTGGAAGTCTCTGCATGAGCGAGCTATGGCGATTATCATTATTTGAGAAATTGGACCCCAGCAGATGCATTCACCTTTCATTTTTAGATTTTGCCCGCACAACTTGACAATTGAACTTATGCAACATTGAAGAACGAAATGAAAATTTCACTTTACATTTAGTTATAACGTATCGCAAATAAACCCACCAAGAAAAATATCTAACCACTCATTAATTAATGCTGAGAGAAAAAGATTTCCCGAATGAAGTTCGAGTAATGCATGACTCTGACGATTTTAATTCGTCAGCTGTTTTGAAAATACACGATTCGCTTCTTCTAAACGTTAATCGTAGCACGCATTCACTTTGAAAAAGAAAATTCGGCTCCTTTTAGCGGAGTCCACTAGCAAGTTCGTTAAAGCTATTTTTTATTTCTACTAAAATACTCAGGACTTTTTTAATTACTCGTACTACATTAATGCAAGAAATTTCAATTACATAAAATTCGGCAAATCAATATATCGCCAGACGAAGACCAAATATCTGAGATTATACTGTTGCTTACTCAGCTCAAAACAGAACAGCATTGAGTCGTGCTACTGTGGAAGTGAACCGAAAAAATAATGTGCAAACTAGCACAATGATCAAATGCAGGAATTCCCAAGGCGGAGTGCGAACCAGCGATCTTCGGATTAGCCGGCGTGAACGCTCCCAAATCGATACACGACGGGGAGACCGCGAAAATATCAAGCCTCGACAATGGCGAGATCGTGGAGTCGCGCCGTCGACCAATCCAGGATTGGCACGTGAGCATTCGAGGTTCAACCGTTTCGGGCCGCACCGCTCGTCGGCCCCCCCACGCAAGCCCCTCCCTCCCTCCCTTACCTCTGGGCCCAGCGCGTCCCAAACGGGGCCTTCTTCCTCGGGGGAGGGCCCGCTCCCATGCCGGCGCCCGCCGCGTTGTTGTCGTCATCGGCCGAGGCCCTCTTCGCCGTGAAGAACTCCCCCCTCGCCTTCAGCTTCCTCTCGAATATCCTCGGGTACGTTCGGAAGTCGAATAGTTGCGCAGCGGTGCGCTTCTTCTCGGTCCTCAGGGGCCTCTCCATCGTGTCGGCTGCCGAGGAGGCCGAGTCCTGCGTGGTGGAGGCCTCCGGGACCCCACTACCTCCCCCCTTGCCCCTCAACAGCCCCTCGGGCACCTTGAAGGAGGGCCGCGGGATAGAGCGCATCTTGGAGCGGAGGCGACCCGCCTGGTTCCGGATCTTCCGCTTGATGGTGGTGGCGAGGGGCCCTCCGCCGCCCCCCCGGGCCCTCGCCTCCCGCCGCAGGGGCAGCTCCTCCAGCCCAGAGGACTCCACCTGGCTCGTCGTGAGCTCGCAGTCGGTCCTGGATTCCGTGGTGGGGGTCCGGGAGAGGGAGGGGGGCGAGGGGGAGGGGGGCGTGCCCTGGATCTCCTGCATGGCCTCCTCCTCGCCCGCCCCGTCCGCCGGCGGCGGGCCCGGGTCGTCCTCCAGCCCCGAGTGCAGGAACTGGCGCTCCAGCTCCTCGCGGCCCCCGTCCGCCGCCGACTCCAGCCGCTGTTTCATCTCCTCGGGGTCTTCGTCCGCCTCCCAGCCGAGGAAGACGGGTGGCGGCGCCGGGCGCGGGGCCGCCACGGGCTCGTACTCGTGGTCACTGCAAGGAGGGACGGCCAGGGTTTGAGCCCTCTCACGTCGAGAGGGCTCGACACCTTCCGGGTGGGTGGTGGGGGCAGGATTTTCAGGGAAGGTCGGAATGGAACTCGGAAGGAAGCCGTAACAATTAAGACGCAAGGATTTCAATATCTCCGATACGAACATAAATCGTAAAATATCGACATGGATATCGAAGACAAATTAATGCCGAAATTACATCTGCGTGACACAGCATTTCAAATTGTTGGTGGAGTGTTCTCCGATTGGCACCCAGGCAGGGATCGAGATAATACTGAAAAATATTGCCACGTCCGGGATTCGAACCCGGACCCTCGTGGTGTGGCAAGCAGTGTTTTCAGTTCTCGATGGCTTCGTGGCGGATCGGCGCGTGTGGAAAATATCAGGAGCACGTATCTTCTTAGCGCTCGAACGTCATAGTGATCGCCGTTTACGCATTTGGATAAGGAATCTCTCTTTCTCTCTTAAAATTTCACCCTTGGGAGACCCGTTATTATGTCGACGGTGGCAAGGGTCGTTGGAGCTGGGTCAAAAGTTCTGTGATCGCATTAACTAAACACTGCGATGAAAAATCAATCATCTCGCCTCAGAACTTCTTTTTTAAGCTTTATCTTTGTCGTATTCTGCCACAATAATTATGTCTCCATTGAGTATCCTAGGTATTCCATGCCAGTAGTATTTTTAGATTTGTAATTGTAACTGAAATTCAAAATATTTTGGTATATTTACCCACTAATCCTCCAGCTTCTTGCCTTTTAGTTCATCTATGTCGTGTTTCGACGCTTGTTGTCATCTTACTATACGTACTGGTCTACATTACGAGTATTTGCATATGGATGACGAGAATTGCCGGGCAATCTTAGGAGTGGGAAGGGTTTTGGTGAACATAGTTGGCTATGAAGACCGACCGCATGGGTTAGAGAGATATTGGGACATCATCTCAGTTCAGATTCAGCCCTCAAAATGTTTAATTCGTAATTTTATTTTCCTAACATAAAACTTTAAATCAAATTACTGATAGTGTTACTAGCGTGGAAATTGAACTCCTTTAAGGGAAAAAGGATAGAATATTCTTTTTCTGTTCACCATATCACGTACAAAAAAATTATTAAACGTCGTGTATGTGTGGATTTTGAGTGTTGTCTCGCCCATTGGCACATGGTCACTAAAGAAAACCCATGGGGCAAAGTGGGCTGAAATCGAGAAAAGCTGGTCAAAATCCCAAAAATTATTTTTTTGGAATCCGGACGGTGTGACTTCGCACGATTTCTCTCTCCTTGAATGGCCCACATGGTAATTGATGCATGCCATTTATCATAGATCTTATGATGAAAAAAAAGCAAAGGCCATTTTTCAATATTCAAATGTAACAATTGAAGATAAAATAGGTAGTGAAATAAAAACATTTTATTATTATTAGATGACAACAGTTTTTTCTTCCATTGAAATCTTCCAACGGGATCAACTATAGCTTGAACTTGAACATTTGGAGAAAATTGAGAACGGCCTTTTTTGTAAATTACTGGTCAACTTTGACGTCATTTATATTTTAAATGTGTAAGAATCTAGAATAAATGACTTGCGTTGGCATATGGACGATTCACAGGAGAGTAATCTTATTTTACGGACTCAAAAAAAAAATATTTTATGGATTTTGGCCGCCTTTTTTCGATTTTTTGTGCGCCATTGTGCGCTGGCTCATTGTCCCTAAAGAGATTTTCAAGAGCAATTTGGGAAAGGTTTCGTCGGGTTTCCCTCGCCCTTAGTGCGAATACAGGACCCACGCTACCCCGGAAAAAAAGATATTTCTAAAATTCTAAGAGTTGAAAAATAAATTGTGAGAGGAGATGATTTAGAGACCATTCCCTAATTTCGCCCCTAATTTAATTGAAAGTAGAGCTGTTAATGCACCTAAGTAGTGTAATTTAAGTAATGTAATACCACCATCAATCGTTAAATTCTGCTCTCATATTCGTTCTTATAAAGGATATCCACATCTGTGGAGAAAGTATTGTGCCGACCACATGAGATTTTTTTTTAAATTACTGAGGAGAGGCTCCAAGATGTAAGCGACCCGGATCTCCCTGAGTAGATCCTGGTTGTGTGGACGGATGCAGTGTGATGGACCGTCGAAAATCGAAAAGAAGTACCTAAGAGACATCCAGAAATAATCTCTGGAAAAGTTTAGGATACATGCATGGACATGCCAAAAAAAGTCGGTCTTACTTATAAGGAACAGTACCTAGTCAGTGAAATTTAACAGATAATGCCGCATTGAATACGACAACTTATTTTGTCGTTTCTGCAAGAATTCCCCGAATTCAGAAGTTTTCTTCTTCTTCGCTCTACATATTATAAAGGAATTTTGCCGGTTATGGTACCCAAAATAGGTCTTCCTATACTTATCGTCCCTTGCAGTTATAGTTTAGGATCTGTAATGACAATCTCTCGTTATCCATTCTATTTACGCGTTCTTTCCAATTACTTATACTTCTCTTCCTTGATATTTCGTTTATATTAAATAGTTTAAGGTCAGTTCTTAATGAATTCCTTTCTGAAAAGATCTGTTTTTTATGCAGCCTTTCACTTTTCATAAAATAATCATTTCATGAGTCTGTATTTTGTTTTCTTCTTTTCTTCTCGTCCAAGTTCCACTTCCGTAAGTAAGTTTAGGTAATAGCTATGGTTTTCTAAAATTTCAACTGGGTTTCTTTTCGTTTTATTTTTTAGTGTTCCTTTTATGGCACTAAATCAGTTTGGTTTCTGTTATATTCCCCGGCTGTAGTCATTTGTTAGGTCACAACTTAGGTATTAAAAATGATTTGATAGTTATAAAATTGTATTATTTAATATTACTTTGGTTCTTTCTTGCAAATGCCTGCTTGGAGGTCCTTCGCTCTTTGCTATGGGTGTTAGATGATCAGCATATATTATTGTAGTCCTTTTATCTAACATTAATATGTTTGGTATAGTTCCTTTATCTAAAAGTATTCCTGTCTCGTGAGCCATTTTTCAACTGTGATTGTTGTCGTCGTTGTAGATATAAAAAACGGTTGGAGAGATAGCACAACCTTGTCTTACAACTTTATTAATTGTCACCTATTATTTTTTTTAAATAAGTTAATATGTAAGGAAAATTTAATAATCGATATATTCATGAGCGGTGATGAATTGAAATGTGTGAACGAGCCGCAATTGAGATCATAAATGCTATAATATTTACTTACAGTGAAATGCAAGTGTCATTTCTCTTTTCTTCATATTCTTCAAGCTTTATATCTCCAAACTCCACATTGGATAAATTAGGATGAAAATTGGGAAGTAATTGGATTTGGAAAGGGTTCTTGAAACTCAGCCATTAGGATATTCTATCTCCATTATCGATTGCCAATGCTTCGTTTTGCTTTAGAATTTCCTGGTAACTGAATTGGTGCCAATGTAAATCACTTTTCCTTTTATTTGAAGAAATTATATGATCCTACCACGTGTTTTTTTTATCCCGATCGCGCTTTTAAGGGAATAAAATTAATAGCAAGCTTTCTCTCGAAAAATCCAACGATGCACCATTTGCCAACGTGACCTCTAGTCAAATCACTAAGCGTGAATTAATAGAGCATAAAAACATATGGGTTGAGAGACCTCGATCGAACCTTCTCTATGTATTGGCGCCTAGTTTAATCCATCGCCCTCCATCGCTTCCTCCCTCCAACTGCTGCTCTAAGACCTGCCCCTCAGCAATCACTTGGTTGAGATCATGAAAGCTTAACTCTCAACGCCAGTGAAGTTTTCAGGTGAGGTCCTTGGATATTGAATGACTTTGGAAAGGGAAATGGTCAAACCGCACGATTGGTAATCTCCTGGGCTACACCGCCGGCGGCTGAAGAAAGTGGTCCGCGTTGCCCCCGGATAAATGGACGACGCAACCCGCCATGCATTGCTATCATGCGTGGTGGATAAATGTCGGGGGGAAGGGAATCGGTAGCCAACAAATCTTTGGGACTCTTGATAGTTTGGCGACGCGGCCTCAATGCGTTTCCTAGGTGATCTTTGATGATCGAAGCCAAGGAAAACTAACTGGAATAAGATCTTGAAAATCTGAAAGGGGCAACTGCAGTGGTGATTCGACACTTGTTGGAACATTGGCTCGACTTAGCCCAAAATTGAAGAGGATAAATTAAACATTAAATAATATTTGGCGTCGTTTACAACATAATTGCAAGCATTTGAAAATTCATTTTTCTGCTTCAGTGGACATAATATAATCGTCAGTGCTAATGGTATTATTCAAATTTGGCATATGCCTAGGTTATAGTAATATTTTATATTCCCGGGGTATTAATCCAGTTTCAGAAGAACGATAGAAATATTTTGAAATTTATGCGATTCCGTTGCATTGCAATGCATGCATGTAAAATGTAATGATATTAATAGAAATAGTGTTTAATTGTGTTCAGTTGGAACTCCAGATTCATGTAAAATATGTCGACCATTCCGCATACCCACCGAGTATGAAAATTTAGAGCCACGCCACTAGAGCGACCCTCCGGTGGAACACAAATTGAAGCGTCAGCGTTTCTGTTTCCTCCTGATCGATCGGGAAAACGCAAAAGAGTCTGAATAACTGAAATTCCGCGCCGAGGCACGCAAGTATTCCTCGCCATTTCTTCGGAGGCGTTCATCGGAGGCACGGGATGAATGTAAGTAAGTCGACCGGAGGGGGGGAAGTATCTGGAAGGAAGAGGAGGCAAATAAATGGATGGGAGATGAGAGGGGGTGAGTCTGCGTTGGCAGAAGGAAAGCCTCGATTGGGGCGGAAGGGGGGTCGGGCTGAGGAGAGGCGGGACTCGAGCAGAAATAGGTGGAGAGAGTAAGCCAAACTCTTAAAGGAGACAAATATTGTTTTCCAGACGAAAGAATTGGTCGCTTCCTGCCCTCGTCTTCAGACTGGATAATAACTTAAATCAGACAGCGACCACGGTCCTTGTCACCGGCACAACACCGGCATGCGAAGCGCCAGATAAACGTTGAGGTTTACAAATTACAGAACAGAAAACAGAAGAGACTAATAGGAATCGCGTGTATGTTATATGTACACACACGTGACAAAAAATTTAAAAAAACCTTTTGTACGTTGAAAATATTTAGTTACTGGCCACTCACTGATCGGAAGTGCTGACGAGATGATTGGCAGTATCTTATTGTTGTGAAAATGTCTGCTAAAAGTTGCCAAAACAGTAGTTCTCCTGTTAATCACATCGTAGGGACGCAATCGTTCCATAGAGTGCGAATACAATCGCTCGGCTGTTGTTTCGCTGGAAGAGACTGCGGTTTTATTGGGATCACTGGCGAAGGATCCTGATTAGATATATTACCAATGAGTTTTTTACTGGGTAGAACTCGTATTTATATAAAATTCAATTTCCCAAATGCACGTGTGCAATTTGTATTGGCTGATTATTATCAACTCTTCATTAACTAACGCTATTCCAATATAAACTTCTTTAGTGTTTTTCAATTCACTATTTTATGAGCCATAGTGGTTTACTGGCACTGATGCGATGCACTTTCATCATCAACTGGAAATGCTAGAAGGCCTAACAAAAGAAAAGAGAGTATTAACATAGTTCGTATTAATTTCATTTTATGTTGTACACTTACCCTGGTTAGGTACTTTGGCTTATTGATTAAAAAAAAGTAGTTCGATATCAGATGAAAACTTCTCTATAGTTTCTTTATCGTATCTTAAGGAGTTATTACCATTTAGTTCTCTAAAATTCGGATATGTTTGAAATCGAATCCAACGGTCAACATACGAGGACATCAACCACTATTCAGAAGATATGCGCCAAAAATTACGAGTCATTTTCATATTTTAAAGCAGCCATGATTTCCATACGAATGTTGAGGTCGTTATCTCCTTTCTTTTATTATGCCCACGAAAGACTATAAATATTAGTTAATCTCAATTTACGATTATTATTATTAACATGTGTCTGTATTTATTCCCTAGTTCCCTTCCTCTTGGCATTATCCTATAGCGTTCCCCTTTATTGATTAAATGAAATTTACAAAACCCCATTGATATTTTTGACGGGTAAAGAGTTAATAAATATACCTTTAGGTGGCGTATTAGCTTATTGAGTATAGCGTTTATTACCCTGTGAGAATTTTTATACTCCTTATGTCTTAGTCCGAGTTACTGTCACCTTTCACCTATAAAACTAAACTTGGAGCGTAATTAGAGCGGGTTTTCAACAGTTTTCCCCTCTGAATTTTACGCATAATCATATCGTATACTTATGCGTAAAGTTTTGAAAATAAAAAAAGTAAATGAATTTTAGATTTGCAAAATATTTTAAGGGAAAACAGATAAAATAATGTGCTAATGGTCAACACTGGTAATGAAAATGTTCCATCATGTCACCCTATAAGCAGTTTACCGTTTAGTATATGAAAAATATGACACGTGGGGACTTATCTATTCTGTTTTCCTCCTCGTTACAGATTGGGAAAGGTTGGTCAATTCCCCGTCATAGGTAGTCTACCTACGAAGAGTATGTTTTCGAAAGGTCCTTAACGACTGTTTTACGTACATTGCGTTTCGCGGATTGTTCATACTTTCTTCCTATTTCATTTCATCCGAAAAGCCTTTTATATTCCGTCCTCTGTCCCACTGGAATTTGTTTATGTTTATCGCTGCAAGTTTTCAGGTGATTTACAATGAAGTGCTGACATTTTGAATTTGGTTTTAAAATTACATTGAAATTTAAGGATAAAGGGGTGTGGTTACAATTCTTTTTTTCTAAACAACAAGAAGTTGGAGTATTCATGAAATCTGCAATGAACATGAATTTTTCCTCTCTAACTTTATTTTAGGCATTATTTTAAACTAAAAAAACAAAACAGTAAGATACATCACGGATTTATTACGTACCTAGGATGCATTTCAAAACCAGGAAATGGATTTAGATCATTACAAGTGATACATTTGGACATTTTCCAATTCGTAGCCACAGGTGGGAGAGACGACAGACACTAATATTAGAATGAGGATTACTACGATGCGGAACAACATTCACTTTTAGCAGTGCGCCATTATATATTGCGTAAATTGGGCTCGTAATTAGATCGGAGATGACTTGGAGGTTCATAAACCTCTAAAGCCTAATTAGCAGCGACCAGTTCGAAGAACAAGGTGACTACACTCATAACCTAACTGGGTGAATAGCTTTCATTAAGGATTTCACTTTCGTATGGAATGATCTCTTGGAAGTTTCGTGACCACTCTCGTCACTGCTTTTCCTCCCTCTGAAAAAGTGACCAACCACCAAACATCGTGTATCATCTCAGAGTATGAAAATAACAATTGATTTAACAAAAAAGACTATCTAAAGTGACGTTGAATTAGTTAAACATTTTTTTGAAATAGTACGACAAGAAAAGGGAGAGAAGATTAAGATAGAGTTAAGATGAAAATATAGTGTTCATCAAGGAGATGAGGAGACGTATACAATCATACGGAGACCAGACAAAGTTTTTATGAACGAAAATATATACATTTCGCTGCTTGGTACCATTATGTGTTTAGATTGAATGGAAACGTTGAGTGAGAATTTTATGACTGCTTTCGTTCGTATTCCCATTGAAGATTACTGAAAGATGTCAAATATTTCTGGTATTTCAATTTCACAAAAACAATGTCCTCGAAAACAATGATAGGGATCTTTATTGAATGAAAACTATCACTCAATGGATGTTTATTCCCAGAGGTGTCATTTAACTCAGCAATATGCATTTTAGTATCAACAAACACTATTTCATAAGGTTCAGAGGAAAGAAACTGCAATTCCACGTTCACAGATTTGTTTTCGCGACCTTGGCTTCACTGCTAAGCAACCTGATGCTGCTGCTTAGCAGTGAAACCATGGTCGTGAAAATAAATTTGTTAATGACCTTAACGTCACAAAGAAAGGAGACTTGGAATACTACCTCTTTAAGCACTAAGTAACGCCTGAAACTGTTAGTTTTAAACACTATTTCGATTTCAATCATCCTTTTCCACGCTGTCTTGACTTGCCTCAGAGAATGTACGAAAATTCCAAGACTTAAATAACCCCAGTATTGTTGTTTACCTGATAGATCTTTTTCGTCTCATTTTTTTTTGTATTTTTTTCATTTTTTATGCATCTGAGGTCAATATTCCCCTCCGAAACGCTATATTGCACGATATTTTTTTAGTAACATTCCATGCAAAAAACGTGAACGGGCTTCGATGGTTACACGTGGTGAAAAAGTTTGATGCTTTCAATTGTAATATTTTCAGAAACGTTATCCATCGCTCCAAAAAACGAAACACCTTAGGAGTGCGCGACCGGCGCGGCGTTACGACGGTTGGGGAAACGGGAGGATGTAAGAGGAGAAGGCCCGCTTTCGGGCAAATCCCCTCGGGCAAAAGATGGGAGCCAAGGGATGGGAGAGTGACCCTCGGAGAGAGAAGGGTGGGCAGGGCGGGAAGAAGAAGGCCTTTTCAGAGCGGTGACGTCGTGCAGCATGTATCTCAGCACTCCGAAGAATTCGGAGAGGAACGAAACAAAACTTATGATTCCTATTTTGGTTCTGACGGAGCACGAAACAAAAGAGTCGCTCACGTGGAAATATGTCTCTCATTTTTTAATTCACCACGAACATATTGAGTGAACGCTTTGAACTTTAGAACCTCGATCACATTTCACTCGTTTTAGCACTTGCGTGAAGATGTAGCACAAGCAGAGGCCCCAACTTATTCGCTCTTGTGCATGGGGACTATTTCTAGACGGAATATGGTAAATTTGGGTAAAATAAAAAAATGGACACTTCTATCCTGATATATAAATGTACTCCTAGCCCAGTTGACATTCCTCAGCTAATAATTACCAATCGAAAGTAATATTTTTAAATTAATCACCTAACAATTTCCATTGGTTAAAAATTACATTAAAAAATATATTCCACCCCGGTTAATGTTTCAGGCTGACATGTATGACCTAGGTTAGGTTATGGATGTCTACGATTCATCGTTTTGTTCCTCGGTTGGAGTTTAGAAACTATTTTAGCTGCAAAAATCTGTTCAAAAGTTTTAAATAGAATAAAAAATTGTAAAAATTACCTTTCGTTTGGATCCGGCTTTCGTGACGCATTATTATGCATCGATTTATTAAAATGAGTATCCGAATGTGTGGGCTACTATTTTTGGTAAGTTTATATTCCCCAACGAAAATTCATTGATGCTACCATGCCACGTTTGAATCATGGTACGCGGAAATGTCATTGTTTGGTTTTTGGTTGGGTGAAAAATACTATCATAGCGGTGGATGCTTGGGATTGACGGCTCGGGATATCGTCGATCCCTTCCCAGGGTTCCTTTCGTGCTTAAACATCCTAAAGGTCAACCTAATTCTTTTATCCCGTCTACACTTGGCACCACGAGGATTCACGTCGGGGGGGAGGGGAAAGGGTTAACGTCCACTCGTGAATGGATGGGGAATGCTCTTCCTGCCTTCAAATTTACGCTTACTAGATAACTAGATGAGAATGGCGCTCCGCTTGGATTAACACGGTATCACGACCGACTAGTAGTGAAGACGCACCGAACAGCGCATTCCTGCACGAGAGAATTCAGTTCCTTGTGCTTTCTTTCCCTAAAGCTCTTCCTCAGGGACTGGGTTTCCACTCCACCACCAAAACCCTACTCCCTCCACTTCCCCGTCTTCCTTCTTCTCCTTCAATTTTCTTCTTTGCTTCCTTCTCCTTTCTCTCTGTGCCCACTCACTTCCAACTCCGTAGTTATTTCTTCCTCTCTCTCTCTCTCCTTCTCTTTACTTCCTTCTCTTTTCATATCCGTTCGTCATCCTCTTCCACCCTCCTTCCAATTTCACTCGTGAGCATTATTCTCCGAACAGACTCAAAGCTTCCCAGCAAAACAACAGAACACCACGAATCCCTGCGTTTGGTTGTTTCCGAAGTTTTCTCATTTAACTCAGATCGCTTCAAACAAGTCTTGCACTACTTTAGTCATTTTCCTTCTTCGTTTTGCTTAAAAAGGCCAAGGCTTAATGCGATACGTTTTCATCGTGGCGAAGTACACGTTATAGAGAAAAATGTGATAGAAATTCCATTGAAAGTTTCATCATCTCCTTACTAAGGCGTCTTTTTATGGATGCTACACTTCAATCTGCGCAATGGATATTATTGTCCTCAGATTGCTAGAATTTAATCACCACCGGGTCTTGGTGATACATCCTTCGTAAACCCTAAACATTCTCAGGCCAAAAAATTCTATTACTATTGTATTTCCCGCACCAATTCGATTGATATCATTATATTACGTTTTTTTATGGAAGGCTAATCTTAAAGTTTTATCATTCCACCTTAATTGACCTGCGCTTTCAATTCGCTCGTTTGTTTAAGAAGCATGCAATGTAATATGCTCGTTTCATTTTGGATGCAATGACTAGGCTAAAATACTGTCATGGAAATTATTTGTGCTCTGAATCAGTTATTGCCTCCATCATACTTTCGATTCTCCAAAGCATTCACAGTAAATCGCATTCCGCTACCCATTTTCCATTCCACTTTCCAACATTCATTGTCCCCAAATCGCCCTCTTCCTCTACCCCCTCCAATCCTGCAACCCCCTCCCTCCCCACCCCCCTAGGTCCT
>LYUA01001259.1:350007-361036 GCA_002093875.1 Calopteryx splendens | reverse complement strand
CATTAATTCTCCCTAGAATATGCAGCCCTTGAGTTGCAGTCAACCAATCTTCTGATTGAAAGACATGTCATGTCATGTCATATATATATTTAGTATTCTTCCACTCTCTTTTTAACTGTCGGGTGAGCGTTGTAGTGTGTTCCTGCATCAACTTTTGCTTCAGTGACTTGGTCTTCAAGTCTCCACCATCTTTCGAAAGACGTATTTCCTCGAGGCAAATTCACTGTCTTGGATACCAACAAATGTCGACCTACATTCCTCTTTTCAATTCAATGAGCTTTCCGCTAAACGTGCCCAGGAAGATGATTTACCTCTCTCCAACATTCTATAAATAAAAAAAAGAGGATCTACCGGTAAGATGAGCTCGGAGTGGGATTTTGGCTATTTTTTTGCAAAATGAAAACCATTTTTACGAAGATACAGGTCGCAAAAATCAAGTTACTCGATGGCAGTGAGCCTCCAATTTTTTCACTTACTCGACGTTTCTCGCAAATAAACGGGGTCAGCGATTCATTTATCACTTGCAATGGTGAGTTTGTGACGTGATTCATGAATTTTGAGTGCTGTCGCACCAATTAGGCATCCATTGATCGTTACGGCAAAATTCAAGTTTCAATTGATGATCCTCGTTAACTCTGCTCCACTTCACGAAGCAGAATGCGATATAAAAAACAAAATTTCTTTCCAGCGTTTTTGATGGGAAAGCTCTTAACGTTCTATGATACCTATCTTTCATGTGCCTGCATTAGTAATGTTGAACCTAAACCTTGAATGTATTTTGATTTTATTTTTTAATGCTATGACCGTTTTTGCACTAAACTACTCGAAACATATGCTCATCGTTTTGCATACCGATCGTCATAAATGTGAAAAAGTCATTTCTTACATTTATCCGTCCATTTTAAATGTTTTATTTAAAAGTAATATTGCAGACGTAGCATTGCGGTAGGACATGATGGAAAGTTCATTGGATTTTTTCGGGATATATACGTGACAGGTGGTTTGGCCTACCTGATTGTTTTAACAACATTCTATTGAGTTTTGACGCGAACTTTGAAATTCCGAAGACCCTTCTGAAGTATCTGTATCGCCGTTAAATCCCTAATGTATAAAGTTATGACCTCTTTTATATGACCTCTCAAGGAGAAATATAGTAGCTTATTAATGATATGAACCTTCCAATAACTAGCACCATTTTTATTTGAAAGGAATTGATAAAATTGAGAACCTGGAATATGCGACTGAAAGTACCTATGTAATCTTTTTTCTTCAAATAAGTAAATATCTTCCCTGAAAATCATCCGGGAACCGAGGGTAAAAAAATCCTGTATATGTAATAATCGTAATCGAAGTCGCGAATTTATTTACCACTAGCAAATGATTCATATATTTTTCATTGGCACCGAACGGCCATCACTCGCAGGTCCTGAATGCAAAGAGCTTTATCAATGTTCCAAATTGAGCAGAACTCTTGTACGAGCGCATATGCAAGTATTTTCTCCAAAGACTGGATTACTATGGTGCAATTACTACCGAATTAATATCCTGAAATATTCTCAGCATATTTCACTAATTCTTCTGATTTCGTGATTCGTGATTTATCCATCCACAGCTGCTATAAGCATGTATTTGGAATAAATACAGAAAATGTCATAAGAAAGATGTATAGAAACATGGAAAAATATGGTCGCATTGGGTTGAGGTCTATCAATACGTTTAGGGGCATGTATTAACGCATTATGATCGTTCCACAGCAAATGGCTCACGTCTCAAAATTAGTATATCATCGTTACTTCTCTGATTAAAAATGATTAGCTGCTATATACACTTGTCTTGCATGCAAATTGTATCGTTTTCAGATATCGTGGGAGTGATTAACCACAACCAATCTAAGATATGCCATCAACTCTTATTTTTCCTGCTGAACTCGATCCCCATTAAAAATCCTGAAACCATCATGCCATTAGGCTCATACCTTCACATATATGACAATGTTGCATGATGCACTGGTTTAATTATTTGATGTTTTACATTGATATGCATGTAAGCAAATGATTAACTTTTTGTCATGCGGATATCAAGGTTTAAAAACAATGTCGTTTAATGTTCGCAGCTATAGCAACACTATAGAGCAGATCATGGCTGAGCTTTACCCCCACCTACCGCACGCTCGGCGGTGCGTAGAAATGCATACATCTAGGTAATAAGGGGGGCATCTCATTTCCCTGTCTCACCTGCGATTTCTCAGGATGACCCAAAATTTTACTCGGATTGGGTGAAGCTGAGGGTCTCCAGAGTCTACACCCGCAATCGAACCCTGGCCTTCCGTTTAGTACTTCAGCGCTCTACCCACTGGTGTATCACGCCCCTAAATATACTCATAGAAAATGGGAAAGGCGGCCTATTACTTATTATAAAGCGCCTCTATAATTTGATGCATATCCTCCAAAATCGACAATCCGTTTCTAAATGATTTCTGAAATAATGAAGGAACTTATAAAGACTCTGATCTAATTGAATTATTTTCGAAGCTACCTCATAGTGCATTATGAAACTCATCATATTTCAATAATTCGTAGCGTTTCTCCCTCTCCCATTCTTTTCTAGAGTCTTACTTTTTTCCCAATCTTAAATACCTTTTAAAATCTCCTCAATCAACCCAAGTTCTGACATCTTCGGATTTTCTCTGCCAACTTCCCTCCCTCCAACCTTTCTTATTTTCTTCTTTTGGTTTCTCCTCCACCCAGCACTCTTCATTCCCAGATTTACATCTCAATGAACTCGAGTCTTTATGCAATACTCTTCCTTTAGATCAGAAATTATGAACCATGTATTTCTACCCCGTTGGCAGATTAAAAGGGAAATAAGTTAATTGGGTGCCTACATCCATAGGCCAATGCGAGCCTAAGTGAGCTCTCGCCAATATTCCCCTTTATCTCTCATATATCGTGCTAATATTATACAATTATTAATATTATTGAATAACAATTACTATTGTCATTTATATATTTGTGATTATTATCAGCATGTAACATATAATGAAGGGAATAAATAATTTTCGATAAATAAACTAGGCCTTATTTCTTGTGAAACAGGCAATGTCCCACCCTAAAAAAATCCAAATTTTTTAGCAACATAATTTAGCAATTTAATATAAATATAAATATTAATATATATTAATTAATGTTTTGCAGCCTTAGAGACTAGACACTCAGAACACCTGTAGGTTTATTTACTTTCCTAATTTTTTCTCCACTCTCTACCTCGGTCCTATCGCACTTAGGTGATATCTGACTCCGTGAGAGCTAAAATATTGGAAAAAGGCCACCCATGTGACCTGAATACATATTCGTTTCTTCTGGAGTTCATATTTTTTAGGATGCCTTCGTGGTTTTTAATTAAATTCGGAATACGCGCCTCAAACCTTAGAAGCCATTAGGTATGACTTATCTTTCTTAGCACTTATCTCTCATTGTCCGCCATCCTTTTGGGCAACTTTCAAAGCTATTCTCCTTCCGTCGTCTTTGAGTAACCTTTGGGTTTACTGACTCAGTAGCTCTATCCACCCACCTTCAAGTTACTTTACCCTTTGCCCTGTGTTTACTTTAGAAATCGATAATGTCATTCCACTTATTGAGAATCTTTATTGCGTTATTGAAAAGCATTCAATTTTTCTTTTCGAGGTGCCAGTATGGGACACCCGTAGAGGATATCAAAAAATAGTGAGCATTTATTGGATACATTTCGCTTATGATTCTTATTTACGTTACATGTCTATTAAGGTTTACCTTAGTTGGATGAAGAAATCGTTATGAGGAATAAGTACTGTAAAAACTGCAAATATGCAAGAATATTTCGTGTCGATACTTGCAGCTCTAATGATGTTTATTTATTCCAAAAATAAATAATCATGGATTTTGTTAGTTCCTTTGAGTACGTATTTATGGTCAGTTTTTTAAGTATGGAACAAATGCTTAACAGTAATTCTATGGGTAGTTTAGTGATAAGCTCGTGCTTTAATTATATATTTAAGTTTATGGAGCTTAAGAATTTCCACAGAAATGCTCCTTAATTTATTATGTGCGTCAAAATAGATATTAATGGATAAATAATCCTAAGAAAAAGAAAAATACGCAAAAGTTGGCATGCACATGCTACAACACCTAACCCCAGACTCACTTTTACGGCCATCTTTAATAAAATCGCCTTATTGTTAACGGATTGTCCACAAAAAATTAAGTAAACGCATTGTTTTACTTGACATAAAAGAACTCAACCGCAGGATTTGGAAAGCAGCCAAAAAATGTTAACATTTATGTCGAGCTTTGTTTGCCGGACGCCGAGTCGTTTTCCACTGGCCGCGGATGAAGAATGAAGACCTCAAAGCAAAAAAAAATCGAGATTTATTTTTTATGGGGCAACCTTATTAAAAACGTGTGGTCTCTTGCAACGTGAGGAGTGCGGGCTTCCCACAGAAAGGGGCGACATTAATTGGTTTTGAGCCGGAGAAGATTACTTTGTTGCATGCCAACGCAGGGAATGATGGGAACGGGTACGACTGGTGTTTCGGGGGGAGGATCATATGAAGGTTGACGGACAAATTGGGTTTGAAAAATAAAGGACGAACGTTTCAAGGGCATGGCTCTGAAAGTGTGCACTGCGCCCGTTCGTAGAGGGTGAAAAGTCTTTAGCAAAAGAAAAATCTTTAGCAAGACTAATTACAGCAAAAAGAAACGCAGATTTATTACACCGACTACTTGTGATCATTTCGCCTTTTTTTAAATGTGTTTGGATTGCAACTGGGAATTCATGACCGCTTTTAGGACTTTTAATGTGATTAACTGAATATTGCTTCAATTGCACGGAGACGTTTTCATTGAAAATTTCAAAATACTTTTCGTTTGAGTAATTACATTATGACACAACAGCATATAAAGAAGCAAAGCAAAGAAATAATTATTAAAAAAACCGCTTTATTATTTCATGACTGAGCAATTTCGGGTTCTCGATTAAAAAAGAATATATGAATTTAAAACGAGAAACGAAAATTTTTGAAGAAAAATATATTTCAAATGAATCTCCTAATCATTCTTTAAGAAACTAGGTTCTGGTGTTAATTCCCCTAGTTACATGAAACAAAAAACAACTGTACAAAAAGTTCTAGTCTCTAATTCTTCTTGCTGCAGCCTACACTTGTAGCCTGATCTTTTTTTACTTAAATGCTTTTTTTCCACCATTTCCTCGGTATTCCAAACCTTCTTTTCCCATCGGGAATATCACCTCTACATATCTTTACAATTCTGTCATTTTCCATCCTGTCTATAAGTATTCTTATTCCAGTCACTTCTTCATTTTATAAGCCATTCTCCAATCGCTTTCATTGTACATGTTTCCCTCTTACCTTTTCACTCCATTCTCTAAGAGCCCTTCCCTTTGATTTCTCTTAATACTTTCCTTTCTGCGGCTTTCATTTGTTGCTTTGTTCTTGACATCTCATTCTGTTTCCGCTGACCATTAAATTATTGATCTTATAAGTATTTTGTATGTTCTTATCTTTGTCTCCTGCGTTGTGTTTAATGCTTCTTATGCCATGCGTTAAACAGCTAGAAATTCTATTAGCTGCATCTATTCCTTCTTTCGTTTTCAGTCGTGAAAATCCGTTGTTTGTTACTGGTGTACATGAATACTTAATTTTCATAAACTGTTCTATTAGTTTTTTATCTACTACTAATTTATTACTATCTTAACAGGAGTGGAGATATTGTTATACTCTTTGTTTTTCCTGTAGAAATTGTAAGCCCTTTTTTGCATGATTTACGAAACTGAAACAGGAGTTTTTGAAAATCGTCTTCATTCTCTGCTTTCAATACTATATCGACCGCGTAGCATAGTAATGGTGTTGATTTTATGTTTACTCATTCCGTAGCTATTTATATGTTTTATTGTTTATATAATGTCATCCATTATTAAATTAAACAGCAAAGGACTTAGAGAATCTCCCTGAAGTGCCTGATTCCCTTATTTATATCAACTTCTTCAGATACCGTTACTTGATCTTTGATCATTATTTGGTTTCCTGTATACATTTCGGATTTTAGTATAAATAAAATTTGAGGTATTCCTTTTTCTTGAGCGATCTGGTTACATCACTTAGATGAATGTTATAAAATTGTTTTAGTAAATTCACGAAAAACATTTATGTGGAGTTGTTGAATCCAAGAGATTTTTCAACAATGTCTTATCATAAAGATTGCGTCATTGCACGATCGCCAGCCACTAAATCTCAATTATGCATCTTTCCATTTTATTTATTCTTTTAAAATGTTTGTAATTTCAATATAGTTGGAAGGTATTGCCCCTGGAGAAATTTACAGCTACTGGAGGGTACATATATTGCAATCCCACTGTCACCATCGACAGCCGCACTTGTGTGGGTACGTTCGGAAGAATGAGAAAGTGAGAAGTCTGTTTGGTGAAGGAGTAATGTGTGATACCTGGAGATGACTTGCTGAGGCAACGTGGGAATAGTCCGAAGGAGAAGATCTTAGATTAGGTGGATTAAATGTCCATGCTTCAGAGTGGAAGCAGACTTAAACCCCGGGCTTAGAGCAGCAAGGGAAATCATGATGAGGGTATGACTTAAGGGATAATGCCACACTTGATTCGCGCGGCAAGGTCCCGGGAAGTTGAGGAAGATGAAAGCTGTGATTTTTCAGGCCCGAAGCTACAGCATAATTCATCCAGTTGTACCTCTCTGTCGGTATCTTCAGGGATTGTTGTTTGCGGGATAATTATTTTACCTACTACCTCTATATTTTGGTAATAAAACGCTCGTTGTATGCCAGAATATGTATGCAATCACATTTCTCTCAACACTATTTTAGTTTGGTTGATAAGTACTGTCGCAATGCTGTGGTAATACTGCACCTCGTCAGTGTGACCGGGAATTCGTTAATCAAACTTCTTGAGGTGACGTAGTAGTTCCAAAATAAATATATTTTTCATTTGGCAGGAATTTTCCTCGTCACTTTGTCACTAGGCTATGGACCGAAGGAAACGCGTACGAATTTCTCATCTTCATCGCACTCTGCAGGCCTTACCAGACCTCCCAAGCGCTGCTACAACATACAAGGTGTGCTCAGTTATTAAAGTAGTCAGTCATGTCTGACCTGATCTTGTACAACAAAATACTGGTAAAATGTGCTCTCCACGTAAGTAATTTTCTTTATTGATGGCGTGTCGAGTTCCTATGTACCTAATAGCGGCGCACGCGGCGTTGTCACAAGGAGAACTGAACTAGGAAGTTGGCCTTACTTTTCAGACGTTTCTTTGACTTATTTCAAGGTCCATGTCTCAACGTAGTCGTATACGTCAAGTCTAGGGATTTTGGTCCACGATACTAGGTCCAGAAGTTTTTCGGTCGAATTTTCGAACACACTGTGTGTGGAGAACATTTCATCACAACCTTTGGGAAACGAACCCGTGTCCAAAATACACGTGTTCACTGTTACCAAGATCTAGGATTTGTTTTCGGTTGGAAAGGTATGAATAAAGCACGACAAGAGTTGCATGCATTGGCTTCCTCTCGTCCGTGGCATCCAAGAAAGCGGGGAAGAAAGAAACGGATGGAAGTGTAAAAGAGGAAGGGTTGTCCATAAACGAGACGGAGGAGAATGGGACGTTAGGACATTAGGACGGGCGCTGGGCATTGGGCAAAGGACCGGCCGAGGGGAAAGGGAACGCTTTGCAAGGAGTAGATTAAGATGAATGGTCTAGGGGAGCAGGTGGAAACAGTGTTTCTCGCGTGGGGATCCCACCAGGTGGGTTGGGGGTGAGAATTTGCAAAGGGAATCGGAGGGAGGGAATGTGTGGGGTAGGGAGAGAGTAAAGGAGGGGCGAAAAGGTATCTTCGAGAAAAGGGGAAAGTTTTGACCGAATAAAAAAAAGAATTCAGTTGACGATTTGGCCATGAGGGGAGTTGGTAAAGCAAACCCTTTCACCGTCCTATCTTTTCGAATCGCAAATAAAATTAGACGAGGTTGCACAAACGTTCAATTTATCAGGGCTTGCGCTGTTGATTTCGGAAGCCTGCTCGGAAGTTCATCGGAAGACAAGTTTTATGGTACCCCCGAGTGTCATATTTTTCGAATGTTTCCAAGTTATCGATTTTTCACGAGAAATTTTTACGCAAATCCTTCATTCGTTTTACCCCAGGAACAGAGATTTCATTGGCAAAGAAGAACAATAAAGTTTTTGGCATTTGGAGAAAGTGAAAGTATTTTTTTCTGGGGAATGTGATTGTGAAAAACCTGTCTTCCCCGAATGAACAATTGAAACAAGATTAATCTCAATATCGAGGGTTCCAAGATGCAGATTTTTAATTCATGTCAAATCAAATTAAATTATGAATAAATTATTTGCATGGCTTACTTATTGAAAATTCATTTTTAGTTTACTGAAAACATTTTGCTTTATTCCTTTTAGAATTCTTTCCCTCGGTAAGAAAATAATGTATGTTCATGACCCCAAAAAGAGCCATAAATTATAAAAGTAGTTTAATAATACTACATCGGTAACTACGCCAGTCGAATGGCTGTTTCCACTCATTACCGTAGCTCCTTAACAAAATTTTACAGGCACACATCGGATTAGATTAAGTATTTGATAACCTCAAGGGAAATACATCTCATTTAATCAAATCAAATTGATTCATGAATGGTTAAAGAATATAATTTTTTCTCATTTTCTCCTCGTCTAAATGTTAGTGTATCAATCCGAAGAGTGGGTTGTTCAGGTACTTTTTATCTAATAACACCTTTTTAATTATAGAGTTTAAATTACATGATTTTAGTGAGAAATTGGAAAGAGCAATTACACAGCATAGTATGGAAATTTCTCTTATATTTCGGAGATTTTTTTGCTTTTTTCCATCCCCTCCCACGAATTAATTTTGCATTGTACCATCAGCAGTATATAACTCAATAGAAGTATAGAAGTTACATTTTTCTTGCTTGCGCAATGAATGTATTACATTCAAACAAAGGAAATGCACACCCGTGTGTTTTATATTAAAAATGAAATGGCCTAAAGGAAAATCTTTTTTTTACGAGTACCTACCTGAGACCATTCTTCTGTTTACCCTCAGAGAATTTCCGTGGCATTTTCTGGTGGTCATTACTTCTTTTTCTCTCGGCCCATATCCGTAGCTTAGTTTTTGTCAACATCTCCGTTCTCTCATCTCGTATCCCGAACAGCCGTACACGCTCTACTTAATCCTTACCAAAAACATTCTTCTCTACCGGTCTCGATCTGACTCCAATAAACCCCCGCGATCAGCCAAAGCGGTCCCTTCCATCTCATTCCTGTTACTTTGGTGAACGGCCGCAAAAAAAATAATATTCGAGTGCACTTATCCCACGTATTTCCTCAAGGCTTAGCCTTTTTTCCCCGTCATATTTTTTATCCTCCTGATTTTTAGGCATTTCATGGTGTGCCTCATTTTTTACCCAAATGAAACATGTCACTTCTTCGATAAATCATATTTTTTGCTACCCGTACGAATGACGGACATGGTCGTTACATTTTGAGCAGCCTTAGTCCTTTATTTAAGATCTATCCTTGATACATTATGAAGCACAATGGATATTTATTTTTATTCTAAATAGATGGAGATATAAAAAATGATATATTTAGAACGAAGAAAGGCTGTAACTTAGTTTGGAGTTGAACGTTATTGGTACTGTTGTCAGTAACATAATATTTAATACACCTTCTGGGACTTATTTCAAGTTTGTCGTTTAAACTAATAAAATTGACGATTAAAAGTAGCTGTTTATAGAAAATGTTTATATATCATCTAACGAAAAATACAGAAGTTATGAAGGATTGAAAATAACGACGTGGCCTAGTCTGGTTTAATAATTCAAATAATTTTGATGCCCAAATTACGGTGAAATGTCTCTTCTAAATGCGAAATAGTCATTCAAGTAAACCATTACATACGAAGAGTAATTCACGTATGAAATTGGATTGGATCAATATGATATTACTTGCGCTTAGTTAAATTGATAATTGGTACTTAATGTTAACGACATTCGACAAATCGAGTGAAAAGAATGAGAAATATTTTTACCAGAGCTTCTTTACGCCTGCCGTTTCACTTCTTAGCGTTAATTGCCCAATATATATCTTTTAGTTTTATCTCACTCGAAAATTTGTGCAAGTTAAAATTATCCGGGTATTCTATACATGTTAGAAACTATCAAGCTTCCCATGATGTTTCATGTAAAATGACGGAGTTCGCTTCTTTTGAAAGTTAATGTTTACTATTAAAGTTTCATATCTATCTTCTAAGAATTAAGGACGATGACACCTATCTTTCATCAGTTCATCTGTGACTCTATTCAGTTGCTATAGTTTAAATACTACTAATATAGTATACTTGCATCGGCATCGGATAAGTGATTGAAAAGGTGCACGGCCTTGTGCATAGCATAGTATAGAAAATGATATTTATTTTTTTACTAGCCATGTCCGAGGAATACGAATTTCTTTGATTAATTGTGACAAACAAGTATTCTTAAAAGTATCATAATCTTATGTGAATAAGTTCTATGTTGATAAATTTCAAACTTAAAATTTAGTACACTCTCCAAATATATGCTAGGAAAATAAAAAAATTTTTGTTTTTAAACTACTTATGTAAATTTCTAAGGAGTATTTTGGCTCGTGTGAGATGGTTCACATATTATCCAGTTTAACTTCCCATTATTCGCATTGTTGTTAATAGGCTAAAATTATTGACCCATGTAATTAGGGTAAGCCTAGGATTTGACTGCGACATCGGAAGATGTAATGCACCTTAACCCTGCCTTCTGATAATCCTAAAATACAATCCACGAGGCCTGCCAAAAAAGGCACCAAACCCTTTAAATAGCGCGTTGATGAACAAGGCGCATTGGAGCCGAGTTCAGCGTTAAGGAGTGGGAACTCTACAAAGTCTTCTAATAATGGTCGTATTAAGCCACCA
>LYUA01001259.1:311270-322117 GCA_002093875.1 Calopteryx splendens | reverse complement strand
TATCGGCCGTTACTTGGTGGAAACGATTCATCATTGAAAGACAAAACTACTTTATTAGGTATTTTACCTGAAGATGACATAACTATCGAAATATGGGATGTGCTAAATAAAATTTGTGGAAAAATAAAGTTTTTTTGTCTTTCAATGACTTCCAAAATAACTTTCTTATTCATTAAAAAATAGTGTCTCACTGTATCCAACCTTACAGTTCCTTTTGCATTGATGAATACTAACTACCATTCATTTATGATTCGTCATAAGTAATCTCCAGTTAAGATGCTATTCTGATGACTGCTATATTTAATCGACACTGGGAGTACGATTACAACTATTGATGTAAAATTTATTTTGAGAGCATTTGCTGCTGAAAACGATCAGGCCAGTGTTTTTTCCACTAACAAACTTTTAGTCTACCAAAGTATTTTAAACTTAAATGGTCGTCACCATTAAGTTGTATTTTTCTAAATAGTTTACTTTTTCCCGAAATCATTTATTAATCAGAGTTTTGGTTGCTTACTATGCTTAGATTCATTGATGCAAGACAAGCGTTATTGTCTAATTTCACACATATTCCTTTATTTTGGAAGAAGGCTAAGGTCTTCCAAGGAGTTATTTAACCCTATGAGTAGACTAAAGATGTTTTGTGTCTCATTACGTTGAGTGCCAAATATAACTACTCTTTGGCATTTCAAAGATTACCGCACTCCCACGTTGTACTACCAAGGTCCCGTGTTTTCTTCACAGAAGTTACTTTTTGTGAACCTCTTAACTACTGAGCGGACGATCTTGAGAAAAGCATTCAACGAGCCTTAATTTTCTCATCTTTTGCTTACTTCTTCAAATTGCATGTATGAATGTTATACCTTGCCTTTGAATCTAATGCATGCATATATATTCTCTATTATTGAATGAAAAATATTTTTTCTAACCTGTTATCACTATTATCTGATATTTCTTCATATACCTTAAACAAATAGGCTTTTAATAATGCTATGGATATATTCTCTATTATTGAATGAAAAATATTTTTTCTAACCCGTTATCACTATTATCTGATATTTCTTCATGTTATTATAACTTATAACATACATAACAACGCATAACTTATAATTAATATACTACAAACTTATTAATACTTGTTCCGAACAAAATAAAGAACAGTTGGAGAAGTTGTCCACATTCTCCTATGGTCGTTGATTGGTGCAAATTATATCATTGGAAAAATTTATAAGGTTAAATTTAATTCCAAAATTCGTTCTGAATTCTAAGAGAACAATAAAAGCTAATTATTAATAATGGTTAATACTCGAACGTAGAATTTTCGGATTATTTTAACCTATTTATATAATTTTTTTAGTAAAATTCAGTTAAGTAACTTAAGTTAACGTTAAGTTAAAATGAAGTAACTGTAAACAAGCAATTCTTATTGACTCTGCCGAATTTTTTGCGTCGTTTATTCCATGCTATCACACAAAAAATGCTCTAATTCCCATTTCATTTGACACGGTGCTTGTTGGACATTTCGTATCGTAAGTTGAAAATTAAGGCAGTGGATGCCTTGAGCCTGAGGTGGTGCTACAAAACTTTTGGTGATACGCTTTACTCATTGTTCCGGATCTGTACTAATTTTTAAGAATTTCAGTTTACAACTATTAGAATACATTGGGGATATTGCGTAGTTTTTCGATTTTAAGAGGAAATACGGTATGGCCCTTTGCAAAGCGTTAAATCTTGAGTTTATTGTATTTTTCAATATATTTCCCGTTAAAAGCGTTTATAGGGAAGAGAATATATTTAACTGGGCCCGAGATCAATATGGGAATGAAAATTATCCTCAAGCCAAATTTCACACTTGATTACTAAGAAAGTCTTATAGTGTTAATCTGACAACATGGTATGTAAATTCTAGAAACAATGAATTCAGTGGCGCATTTCTTAACGGTCCCGCGAGTAAAAGGAGAGTCGCAAATTTGGATTCGTGTCTTTAACCATCCCTCATTACAAGATTCGGAGATACGTTTATGTTATAGGTACCTAAGCTCTATGTAGTCGCACCTGCTTTCGGAATTTCCTATCGGATAACAATGAGATACTGAGTTCAGCGAAAATCGCGCTAGATGTGACTTGTAATTTCATTTCTTATTTGTTTTTAATAAATCTATAATCAAGTGACACTGAGTATTATGACAACGAATACGGATGAATATGATTCACATTTGCCGTCTTTTGCTCAAACATTTTATTAAAACTAATAATATGGAACATAAATGATAGCAGTGAGTATATTTTGGCATATAATTTGCAGATGAAGCAATAAAGAAGCTCCGATTTTCATTATAATTTATTAAAATAAACTATTTCCTTAACAATTTCGTGTAATATTATTTTAAGTACTTTTTAAAAATAGTTTTAATTCCGCCTTGAAGGTGAACTCGGACAATATTTTTCATGAATCGCTGTAAATGTTAATTACTTTTGGTAAGCAATGTGAAGATAAAAATGAATCAATATATTGGTTACTGTCACTTGAAATAATTGATTGTTTACGGTGATTTTATGTTTTAAAAGAATTATACTAGGTAGCATAATTGTAAACAGGTAAATTTTATTTATGAATATAGCAACCCACCCTCACCCAGAGGTAATAAACCCGAAGGTTGATTGATATTACAAATAAAAAAATGTGATATTTATTTTAAGGGCATACTAATTGGTATATCTAAGAGAATTGGAAAGTGAATAGTGGAGTGCACTTCTTCTTTACACTGGGATTTTAAGGTTTAATTGTGAATGACATCATTGCGTTGTGAAAAATACGCTGATATTTTTCAAAGGAAAGAAAGCGCTTTTACTCTCTCGTCTGATTATGATTGAATATTTTGACCTGATATGCTTTCCATCGTTAATTATAAGCAGCCATTCGGTTTTATATTTATTTATAAATTATTTATTTTTGATACATGGTATCAAACGTCGGAGTTATTCAGCTGGCATTATTTTCTAGTCAATTTTTTTAATATTCTTCGATTGCTTGTTAAAATATAAAGTCTTCGTTGCTACCATAGCAGAAGAGAGAGACTGGATTCCATGAGGTTTGGAGTCATTAAAATCTAAAGAGGATACGCCGTGAAAGCACTCTATATTCCCAGCTGAATTTAAAAGAATGTGATTGAATACAAAGACACTGTTGGTATCCCGGGATACGGGATCGTAAAATAATGATCCGGGGGTAAATATTCTCCCCGGATATCGGGTTTCTGTTGATAAAATGTGTGCCTCGATTTTCTTCCAACCGCCAAATCATGGATAGAAATATCCTTACGAGCACTTCAATAATTTATCCAGCGTCAAATTGAAATGTGCGTCGTTCTCGTTTGGTTTCTTGAAACTGCTCCTGCTGAGTTCCTTTTCCTACTCTTTAGGTTTGTTCCCCGAATACATTCCAAGCTTATTTTATATTTCATCCTCATGTGAAATGGGTGCATAAAGTAATACGGATTACTCCTCAAGTATTGTACCGAATATTTAAGATCGGAAGTTTATATTTAGTTATGTGTACATTCTCCATGCACAAGTGGTTAATTGTGGTACTTTGCTTACAATGACGTGACTCCAATAGAGACGCATAATTTCCCTGTGGGAAATTTCCTTATGGAAATACGAATATACTTATGAATTTTGATAAAAGCAGAAAAATTATATTTTTACTACACATAATTATAATTACTACAAGTAGCACATTAAAGAAACAACTGGATTAGAGTACGTCCCTTCTTTTGAATTATTGTTTCAATCGTTACCCAAATTATGCTTCTGAAAATTTATTTTTGAAAACCTTTTACGCGTAGGTACTGACTCTGTAGTTTTCAAAGGCTATTAAATTTTTACTTTGGGAGCTTACGGTTATTTACACTTGATTCCGCGCTGGTTCTGTAAATGCAGGATTAGCTGTACAATCATAACTTTTTCAATCGTTAAAATATTGAAATTGAAATATTGTTCGTTGACACACCATTTCACATAATATATACTACAACTAATGAAATATTGCTGAATGACTAGAAAGGAGACGTATATGCTCTTAGTCACTGCTTCTAAACATACCGAAGTGTAATCGAACAAGCCTTGCATAGATATGGCGCCGGAAGTTCGTCTGATTCCCCTTTCTTTGATATTATCGTTGTTATTTTACGCTACTCCAAAGAATTCTGCTTACACGAAAACTTTGGATATATTTTTCATAATACAATGAAGGGCGTTGAAGGAATTTTTAAAAATAATTTGCCATTGCCAAAGTCTAGTACTTATGTGATTGGTCTCAGCGAATGACAATTCAAAAACAGCTGTATTGATTCGATGAATTTCGAGTGCCAGTTATATTGATGTGCAGAATTACTTTTATTGTTTTATTAAAAGAGACGACGAATATAACATTGCTGCGTTGCAGAACATCGCCAATCTGAGTTACGTGTACAGGATTGTGTATTGAATTCTTTTACAGCTTCCTTCCATGCTTTGTGATACTTAACACTCACAGAATCGGTGCTCCGGTCACCTCTTGAATGCTAATGCGAAAATAATTCAAATTGTAAAAGTCATTCGCCTGAGCCAGGACTCGAACCCAAATCCCTCTATTTCCGGCCATGTAATTTTCCAATTAAGCTACCCAGGCATCTTAGAGTCAACTCTTACATTGTGAATTTTTGATAGCTTTAAACGGAAGAAGGTATTATATTTATGCTTACAATATTTTATCTCCTCCAGGTGCTCAACTATGCCGTTTACCAACGTAACCTTCAGGAAATAGTTCTGTCATGGTCGTGATATCGTTAGGGTAGGTTAAAATCGTTCTTAGGATTTATTTTCATTTATTATATATCATTAAAAAATGGAATGTATGGACATAAATATAAAATATCATGGGAAGACCAGCTTTTACTTTAATCATTAAATATTCCGGTTCTATTACTATTGTTACTACTCTCTAAAATTCAGAATTCTCTCACCATGTTAGGACTAAAATTTCGCAAGATAACCGTGTCTTAAAAAACAAAGGTTTTAATGGAGCATTTCTGTTAAATGCTCTCCTAAAGAAGCACATCAAAGGTAGATTCGAATATTATATTTATAAATACGTTAATTATATCATTAATTATAAATAATTACACTAAATAATGCCATTTGTGAGGTGTTATATGGGAAATAAATGTAGGCTGAAATGCACAAAATTGTGACGTTGTCGGCATAACTCCATGTATCGAGTAATCCAAGGATGCTAGAATTACACGTGGAACAGCTGCATAAAAATAAACTTCTGAATATGATACGAGTGCTTTGATCCAGCTTCGATATAGATATTCAGTCCATATTTGTAGAATGCCAAGAATCGTGAACATCAAAGCATGGACAAAAATGGCAAGCTGTAAATCGCGCAATAGGTATAGGGCTCATCGGTCATCACACAAACTATTCGAATGAAAACCGTTCTTAGGATTTATTCTTTATTTTCATTTATTTTTTCAAATTTTCTGCACTTCAGTATTCAGTATGCATTGGCTCATGGATTTTGTTGATTTTCTTCAAGATGCAATGTATGTGCGTCCATTCAGCATTAAAACTCTCACATCTTCGGCATCTAACGTCTCCGGTAACTCGATGTACAGATACGATAATCAAGTATTATCGGTCCTCGAATCTGTTTTTAATTTATGAACCAAGTATGAAACATTAAAAAAAATGATTATTAATATTTACAGTATTAATCATTGAAATAACCAAAACTCTCGCAATCATCTTTCATACTCGTGTATTCTTTGATATTTGAAGAAATTGTCTATTCCATCGGCCCTGCACTAGCCGAGTGGCTTTGGGCACATGGCTGCACTTACCCAAATACCCATACTTGTTTCCTTTTGTACTAAATTTCGTCCTATTCTTAGCTTGATTATGGTGATTTTTTTGTGATTGTGTTGTCCTACATATTTTCTCTTTTCATTAGAGTTTTTTATAATTCTCTCATTCGAATGTATTTAACCAATGCTCTACGTTCTACGTAGTCATGTAGTCATAATTGACTCAAATTTAATGCAAACGTTCATAGATGTAGATGAGAGGCTCAGAATTGTGTGTTGAACGGCCCTGAGTTTTGACATCTAACCCTTACCTTAGCCTTAGTTTTGGAAAGGGCCTCTAAATCGTGGTAAACGCAGGTACTTGAAATGCGGCAACCGACCCTGGCTTTACGCAGCCGGGTCCAAGGTGTGGCAACTGGCCATGAAATTAGGCAGAAGGCCACGTTTATTTGCATGCATCCCTCCTCACTTTTAAGCCCACCCCCCCTGTGTGGTCGACCCTTGTTACTGGATGCGGATGCCCTCCTTAAATCTGTTCTCCATATTCGACCCAAGGGATGGATATTGGCGACCGACTTCGGGGTCAGTCGCTGTATCCGTCAGTGTTCCAGAATTATTGACTTAGATTAATTGTCAGCATCATCTCGTTCGACCCCTATAATATAAGATACGCAGAGAATGGGAGTTAGTATCGGTTCCAGGGTCAACGCTGTGATAGTTCTTAAAATGCATTATCACAAAAAATTTTTAATCAAACGCAAAAGTGAAATTGATTCTTTCCTTATTTTGCGCTTGCAATCTGACTTTAGAAATACAAACAGGAGAATCTCACGCCTTTTAGGTTGCATTGCTGCATGGTTAGCATTTTTATAAAGGCTGCGTATTTCTAAAATGCATTAAAAATCTTTAGAGCCTATTGCATTTGTCATTTAGAAATAACAAAGTAAATAATGAATTTTCAAAGCTTAAGTTACAGAAAAACCAGGTGACCCATTCAAAACATGATAAATTTGTGTTCAGCATTAAACAATTTATACATTCTTGTGCCGACAAATCTGGGCCTCTTCGCGTGTTAGGCAAATCGTTATTCCAATATTCGTGTTAAAAGTTTGTTCTTAATTATTCATTGGCCGTATATGTTCTGGAAACTATTATCCTTGTTTTAATTTTTTTTCCGGTGGATCATACAATCTTATATTCACCTTGAATTAATATTCTGAAAGCGTTAAGAATTAAAAAAAACTGAAATATTTAGCTTTTATTTCATTCGAAAATTTTAATAAATCTCCTTAATAAAATACGTCCTTTACTACCACAAGCAAAATATGCATTACCTACATATAATGGCCATTCCTATGCGTGTCCCATGAGGCAGATTTTAGGACGAGTGATTGATTAAATATTTTTCCATTTTAAATATGGAAAGAGCATTGACATTTTACATATAAATTCCCTATAATTTTTTTATTCCTTTAATCACTGGAGAATAAAACACGGTTTGCACACGTAGGGCATGGTTACCCTATTGAGAATAAGACTGGCTGATAAAAAAATAAAACGATATAAGGTATATCTTGAGTGGTGACGTTTAATAATTATAACTTGTAAGAAATGTGGAAAATTGCATACCTACATTCGATAAAAGTTATCCATGATTTCTCATATTTTCATCCAATCATAAAAATACTTACATCCGCTGATGAAATTACCAAAGACTACTTATCAGCTTAAGTCATTCAATATATATAACTTCAACCATGCTATTGGTTCAAATGTATTGCTATTAATATTTAATGTACATTTTCAAATAGATCATTGCAGCAAATTAATTGTTCGAGATTTTTTTCAATGGCTCGATATTTAATTTTGATGCACCTAATTGGACAAATAGATAGTTGTTAATAATATATTGAGGATCGGAAGTTTTCGGCAGGAAGGAAATATTTATAAAGTTTCTACTGCAATTAGCTACCTTTTCCGACCTCGGTTTAGATTATTTTTGTTGATTTCGTAAGTAAAATCCAAAGATTATGGCCTTGACTGCAATATTAATATCGAATAGAGTTGTCAGGTCTCTAGTGACTGACCTCTAGAGTTATAGTTATCTTAGACTCCTGTCTAAGATAACTATAATAAAATATATATAATATATGTTCTTTCTGTTTTCATTTTTTTAGCTTTTAAATTAACTGAACCACTTTAATTGCAAATTCGTAATATGTTTAACATTCCATTTTTCATCACCTCCTGTCCTTGACTCCTTGTGGACCATACAGCCATTGAAGGCCCCGCTCAAAATCACACATCTGTATTCTCTTAGTATTTACTTGATATATTTAATATATTCTGGCTGTATATTTAAAAAATGAAACACCACACATTCAAAAATTTACCTCGCAAAATCGCATTTGAATCGCAAATTGTTGTCCGTGCGAAGCAATGTTACGTTTCCCTCGCAGCTCATTTTTCAAATCCCCTGGTCCCTTCGTGGCACCATTCGATAGCAACGCATTTATCCTTCCGTTCGAATTCCCTTATTTCTGTATTTTTAAAAGTTAATTAATTGCCGGAGAATAAAAGTTTTTCAGACTGAAGGGATTTCCTTATTCCCTTTTTGGCGGTTCCCTTGGTGGCAGAGTAGATTCTGAAAACGGGGGTAAGCGAGGGAAGAGCCAATGGTGGAGTTTGGGAGCAGGTGAATCGGATATGGAAAGGCGTTTCGAAGCAGATTGGAGAGAGAGAGTGAGAAAGAGAGAAGGCAGAATCATAAAGATCACGAAAGGGAGTATGTGATGGCAGGAAACGAGGAGGAAGCCTTTGAGAGTGGTCCCCTGAAAAGACGACTGGGGAAGAGCGGAAATGAAAAAATGTTACCTAATACCTTAATAGGGAATATAAAAGCAAATTATTATTTGGGAGAGGTAGAACAGTGGGTAGAGCATATATGTTTATGCATTGCAATGAAGTGTAAACAAATCAAGTAACGTCAAAGCAATAGCAAAAGCTACATAAAAATAAAACAATATAATATTAACAATATATATCATAACAAAAAAGAGTAGATCGGTAAACTACTAACCGCAGAGCCACGGTTCGATTCCGGGTGAAGTATCTTTGCTCCCTCAGCTTCACGCAAGCTGTGTACCATTTATCGGCTACCAGGCCATTCTGAGAAATCACAGGCAGTGAACAGGGGAAGGAGCTGGCCACACCTTACCCATGTGTGAATTTCACACGCCGTTGGGCTTAGTATTGGGTGAACTCTACCCTAACCTACCAAACCGACCTTCGAGTTGATTACTGTGATGATTCTTTATAGTTATCCTCCTCCTTTTCATTCTCTAAAAAACTATCTATGGATATAGTTGGTTTTATATTCCCTATTTCCTTAGTAACATTTACCTCAATTTTTCAACTTGCTTCCATTATTGGTAATTTTCAAAATACATTTCATTACGTTTTCATGTGGATGTAAGGCATATTTCCGTGAATTATAAATCACAGTTCTTTAAAATAAATGGATAAGAGTATAACATACAAGCCAAATATATGCGTCCAATATTTCATGAAGTTTGGATTTCAGGAATGGTTTTCTTAGTAAATAATTGCACATATCCCGGATTAAACTAAAGTGGTGATCACTTAAAGAAAAAAAACCAGCGATAAATTTTGCAATTTTCTATTAGTGGGTGGAAGAGTATTAAAAATATGCAGAACAATTTTTGTCAAGTTTGATGTAATGTAAATTACTTCGTATAAAAAATGTATTATTCACGGAGTTCGGATAAATTCATCTGACTTTTGAGATGGGAGTTCAAAGTTTAATTTTACCAGGAAATATTTTATTTGCCATAAACCTTTGGTAATTTATTATTTATGAGAATTGTTCTGAGCTTTTTTAATTCAAAGAATCTGTAATAAGCTCAGGTTTACTCAGGTGAAATAATATGCTCACGCAGCATTATTAAATATCTTTTATTTGTTTGAAAGATAGTAGTTTATGATATGAATTACTGAATAGTATTTTGAGAAACACATTATTAAGACCTCATTTATTTTGATAAAATAATAAAATTTCAAATCGAAATGGAATTATCATTTCTGAATAAGGAAACTGGTTCTGGTTTCGAAGCATAAAAAGTAATCTAAGGGGAGAGTTCTTTAGCATCCGTAATCTCCTGCTAAAATTTCTCATTTAACAAATTAGCCTTTTGAAAGATGTAGATTGAAAATAAATGTGGGCGGAATAAGCTTTTCAAAAATGATTTCAATTATCCCTGACTATATTTTTTCCACGGTGGCGCCTTCTTAAATAGAGAAAAACGAACGGTGCATTGAAGGTAAATCATAATAATCGTTTGGAAGGCACTTTACGTAAAAGTTTAAATATACTATTGAAGTAATCATTTATACACACTTTTTTATAATTTCCATATAATACGGTCATATAAGGGAAGTAATCTTCTTCTGACTCACAAAGGAAGGAAAAGTTTGGTTTTCAGAATACGCTAGAATATAAAATAAGACGTAAATTGAAATATTTCATGTCAAGCGGAAGATTTAAATTTAAGTAGGCACCTCTTAGAGCTACCACCAGAATGGGCGGTCTGTACACAATAGGGAAAACTTTATTGTAAATTAAGGGATGGGCAACGTTATTATCGATCAAATTCATTGAAAGATAACGACTGTCTAAGATTCATTCATCCTAACATTGAGTGTGTGTGCGTGTGAATTTGTGTACCTATGTATATTTCCCGGTAAATTTCACCAGTAATTACAGTTCCTGGGTGCGTAGTGATCTCACATCAGCTCTGAAAGCTTATGGTCCGTGGTTTTATTTTCGCTCCTGTAGTTTTTTCAGAATCTCCTTCCCTCCACCTTCCACAATGGATCGCCCTTTAATATGTCCATCTTTCCTCTCATTATTTATTCCTGAGAGTGAATAATATGTATATATATATATATATATATATATATATATATATATATATA
>LYUA01001259.1:295212-308434 GCA_002093875.1 Calopteryx splendens | reverse complement strand
TCACACTCACCCTCCCCTTCTCCAACTCACCTCCCCCTTCCCGGACGCTCCTTCCCCTCCCTGCCCCTCCCAACACTCCCTTACCCTCCTTCTCCGTCCCTCCCCCCACGTCCACATCCAGCATCCCTCCTTCTCCTCCTCTCACCCTCTTCCCAGGCCTTGCAGAGACGCGAAAATATCGATTGCACCTCACCCTCGTGGAGGGAGAGAGGAGGGAGGGGAGAGAGATAGAGGAGAGACAGGAAGAGGGAGGAAGAGAGGAGTGAGAAGGAGAAGGGGAGAGAGGGAGAGAGATATGGAGGTCCTCCTTTGCCCCACTACCATCGTTCCCTTATATCCTATTCCCTTTTCCTGCTCCCCATTTCTATTTCATACCTTCCTTTCCCCTCCTCCGACACTATCGTGCGGTTGCCACTGTTGCTCTATGTTTGGCCCTGAGGCGGTCTTAAAATCATTATTGCGTGGCAAGCAATTTCTATTCTTCGAATATTTTAATGCCTATAGCATCGAAAATTGCATTATATTTACCATTTTTGTGTCGTAGTATCTTCTTTATTGTTCATTACATCTGTTGTAATAAAATAATTTAAAACCTTACTCATTAATTAGAATATTTATAGCTTAAATTAAGCCCTATTGTAAATTCGAGTGTGTAGCGGCTCGATATGTCCTCTTTAGTAGATAACTATATAAGTAATTGGTTTTGCAACACAAATAATAATAATGCCTAGATTACAGCATAATATGAATTAAAAATAATTTCAAATGTTAATAAATTTGTTGCATTTCCTACTCTTTAAACATGGATACTAGCATATTTACTAATTACACGTGATTTTTTTTAAATTTGGTCCTTTTTTTCGGTGGAAAGAAGTGATGTCATCATAGTTACTGTTTCCAGCACTCTCTTTAATATGGTTTTAGTTTATGACTCTTATTTACCATTTATTCCTAAATTATCCCTTATGAACTTGTTTCTCCTTTCGTTGAATTTCACTGTCATTTCAAATTATAATTACCCAAAATAGTAAATGCAGGCGTAATATCGCTACTATTAACCTTAAATAGACCTTGTCTATTTAAATTGTTGTCATGCTTTAATACGTTCGATAGTCTGCTGCCTTTTTTTCTAAAGAATTTCCGCAGTGTCCTTGCTGTTTCCCTTTCCTTCAAAGGTCTTATAAGTATAGCTCTTCTTACATTCTTTAATTTTTTGTTCTCTCTCACTAAAGTGCGTCTTTATTTTTTGGAATATATATTTCTATTCCCTTCCTTCCTTGTTCAATTTGTTTCCATATATTTTCTTTCGTCCAAAAATTTCTTTTGCTCGAAAATAATGCCTCTTTTATCTCATGACTTTAGTCTTCTCTTCTGATGAATTATCCTGCACAAGTAGAATTAACAAAAAAAGAAACAACACAGCTTCTCTTCCCACATTATCCTCCTTCCTTATCACCCATTGTCTAAAATATTTCTCCCACTCCCTCTCTCTCTGCGGCCTAGATTTTTGTGACTTTTTCATTTTTGCTTCCCTGCTCTTCTCTTCTCCAATTCAAGATTCCCTTCCAATGATTTCCTCTCTTACTTCACAACTATTTTTAATTTGGCCAATTAAATGTTAATTTCTTAATTTTATTCATAGTTAACTTGTAAATGACGCATGCACAATTATTATTCATAGAATCGAACAGAAGTGGATCAAAAAATTATTTTTAGTCGGCTAAAGTCGATTTCTGGATGAATACAGTTCCCTGGCATTGGATGACAAGCACAATTTACCCCTTCCTCTGCATCTTTACGTTTTACCTACCTACTTTACGTTTTACCTACCTACTTTACCTAATGCAGGATAGCCTTACCTCTTCTCTTTAAAAGACGAAATAAACGCCACTCTGCCAACCAATCTCGCTAACCACGCTGTACTGTAAAACCGCCGAGAACGGTATTCTAAGCAACGTCATGGCATTCATAGGCAATCATAGGTGTATCTAATAAACAGTATTGCATAAGAAAAACACACAAAAATATTTATTCAGAAACCCTAAAATCATTAGAAAAGAAAAAAAACAGGAGAAAGCGATAGTTTTGGATTGAAAAAACCATTTCAATAAGGTCCCGCACGCTCATAGAGTCTCATGTGTAAACTAAAAGAGTTCAGAATAAATGAAAACGTAATTAAATAGAAAGAAGATTGTTTTGCACTGCTCGAATTATAGCTATGCATAAGTAATTTCATGCGTCCCTCAGGGTAGCTTAATAGGAACCTTAGAGTTCCTTATTCTCATAGAAGACATCCATTAAAGAGCATAAGGCAATATTAGACAAATCTCCAGTGAAACGTCATTTATAGAGAAATAACGAACCATAATTACCGCAAATTGCTCTCCAACGATTCATATGGCATTCCAGAATGGTGTGCGGAATAGGGATTAGAATTAAACACAGATAAGTTTACGGCAATGCATGTATACAGAAAAAGAACTGGCTCACAAACCTGCTCCATCACAATCGTTGATGTTCCAATTAGCGTCGCTGACCATGTGAAGTACTTGGCTTCACTATTACATTAGGCCTTTTTTGGAAAATTCACATAGTTAGTATATGCCCGAAGAACTTAGAATGTACTAGTCACATAATAAGAAAATGACAAGGAAAAAACGAACAGTATTTCTCGTTAGTTAGAACTCACATGCTCAGAATATGGTGCGAGAATATGGACTCATCTAAAGAATATGTTTATAGATACATGAGTTGAGCACAATATAGAGGGGGGCAGGTTGGTTCGCTAAGTATTGTAACGGGAGAGGATCCAGAGAGCACCATGAATTTTAAACGTGATTTGGGAATCACTTTTAGAAAATCGAAAGTACAACAATCGATGAATTTATTACGGAAGTATCAATCGTGTCATTTACTTGAAAATTTGAGGAAGTACTCCAACGCTCAACTTAAGGTACAAGCAAGTCGGAAAGTGATGATAAAATTAAAGAAATAGCCTGCGAAAACGATAGATAAAAAAATTAGTTTTTCTATCGCACGATTCAAGACTGTAAAAAAGGATAGAAAAGCACTAACACCTTTCTCCTTCCAAAATTGTTCACTGCAGAACAGAGTTGTTTTCTTACAACCTCTGCCATACGCCATTGCGGTGGCTTTCGGGATATTATTTAGGTGTAAAACATCGATTTATTTGTGTATAGATATAATGATTAACTAGCATAGTTTTTTCAGAAGTCATTCGGCATTCATTGATTAAATATTCTTGCGGTAAGATTTCATGCTATTCATCTGAGTGCAGATATCTTTCCGCTAAAGAGAATCTTTGAGGCACATCCAAAGTTTCCGCTCAAATAGCTTCCGGTTATTTTCGTGAGTCTAGGGAGTTGGAGAAATTATCTTAATTCTCAAATCAGAATGTAGAAATTTCAAACTCACCCCCTTGATCCTTGGATTGCGTCTCAGGAGTGGGAGCAATCAAAAGCTCGTGTGTGGAGTGAATGAGAGTGAGGATGTTGCCATGGGTGCACCATGCAAATACGAATTTCCGGTCTGTAAATTACGGGCACGTAGATTCACAGTTCTGCTGATGCATGTTATGGAGAGGAGGCGTATCAAAGCAATAGACCATCCCTCAGCCCATTACCATAATATTCCTATTACTGCCTAGTTTTCTCCTGCATTCAAATACGAGCTCGTTCGGAAAACGCAAAAATAAACTTTGAGAGCCACATTTGAGTTTCTTCTATGATACTGCCATTGAGGGCATTGCTAATTTATATGCTCAAATTATGAAACGGCGATAGTTATAGTAAAGTTTTGTAAATACTAAGTCTTAGTTTCTATTTATAGTTCACACTATTTGTTGAATATTAGACTTCATCTATGACATCGGCGTATTTCGCGTCAGCCCGAGTCAGATGTAATACCTTTTTTTTCCGTTAAGGATGGTATGCTCTCCGCCACATGAGCAGTATCATTCCATTATTATTTCCGTCGCCCTATGGGTCCATTTCATTTAAAAAAAAAACTTAAAGAGAGGATCCATCGAATGCAGCATCAGGGCGTATTAGTGCGTCATTGCGTCTTAACCCCCCTTCTCTCAGTTCTGACGGCCCCAGAGCACTACTCTCCTTCACCCCCTCCACTTTCCCTCTTCGCATTCGAAGAGCTCCTTCCACTTAAATATTCCGCCATTTTCTACTCACGTTCGAAAGGTATCAAATTGGTCCGTATTTGAGATTATTGATGTTGTTTACGGAGAGGGAGGAATACGCTCCATTTGAAAGGCCAATGATCAATAGACGACGCTTGGAGAGAACGAGGAATCATGTTTTACTTTTTGGTTGAAAAACTTGTGCCTCGCATCTCAGTAAAAGAGAAAATGATTTTATTTATTCATCTGGACATTTTTTTATCACCTTGCTGCGATGCATTATATTTTAACAACATTATACCCTAGTTCTGGTTATTTTTTTCTCTCAATTAAGTTTGTTAATTAATTGCTCGGCCTCCACAGAAACAGAAGTATTATATTCAAGATTTCTGTAACTTTGTTTTAAATTCCTGGGATGATAAGGTTTTTATTGTTAATGTTATATTCATTTAATTAGCCTAATATCGCTCTCATATCTTTCGATAACATTTCAGCAACATGTTATTCCTCATCCTAAACGTTGTATAAGTTATTTTATGCACTAATTACATAATTTCAATTCTCAAAATCATTTTCCAACGTCTATGATTCAACCCCGGATTCCATTTTTTCTGGCCCGGTGATTTAGCTAGTTAACGTACCTGGGCGTTCTTGAGTACATCATTTCTAAGGACTGTAAGGAACAAGATGCCCTAATTTTATGGAATTAGTCTATCAATAAAATATCCAATAATGTTTCTGTTTTGGCAGATATTTTTAACGATTCACTCATTTCCAAATGCGAAACTGAAAAGCCTACATATATTTGTTGTAAGCGGTCCCTGTAACCTGTCCCTTATTCTCATTTTTAATTGTAATTATACGGTTATATAACTTAATTGGCGTTTTCATATTTTTAGCAGAAATAAAGAACTTCTTAAGGATATTTTATTACTTTTTTAGAGCAGCTATTTCCGTTAGCCATTGTTAATATTTTTGTAAACTTATCATGGTGTAATGTTTGTGCAGCTAATATTCTATGTTCACTTCACAGTCATATTTGAACTCAGTAAAGCGTGGGTGAATTTTTTCCTCAACCTTTGGAAAATGAAGTATATTGAAAGCAGAATTATATCACTCATTTTGTCAACATTTGACTCATTTCTTATTAAAATTAGAAAAAAACTTACATGGAAATCGTATTATATGCTTAAAAAATCACATTCGAGTCTGGTATTGCAGATGTCATCTTCCCTTAAAATAGTCATAACATTGTCACCCGTCATGTTTGTCTACTACTATTACTTACAGAAACTGTCCCTTTACTGAAACCATTAAATATAATGTCCTTCTGCCGCAAACTACTTCGTGGGTTTAAAGTTTCACCAACGGATTCCGCTTCGGTGCTACGGTCCTCCCCGCCCATCAAATTTCGGGACCGTGGAAGCTTGGAGATGAAAAAACGCTCCACAGCGGGATAAAAATTGGGAAGATATTTATCTTTTTTTCCGGAAAAATAAAGGGCCCAGTAACCGTTTGACATTCTCATCATGGCTCCCTTTTATGCGGGAACTCGGGGAATTTGGTGAAAAACACCCCCTCTTGTCTCTTTCCTTCGTGGCGCTGGGGACAAAAGGATGAATGAATGATATGGCCGAGAGGGTAGGAAGGGGAAGCGAGAGGTGCAAGAGACGGTCGGAGTGGGAGGGAGGGAGGAGGGTTGCGGAGGGTGGGGCGGGGGACAGGGGCAACCGTGGTCTCATGAGTGGGAGCAGGTTACAGGGGAAATCGAGGACTCCCGTCTCCCCTCCCCCCCTCCGTCGAAAAAGATTAATAATTCTTCCCTCCTTCCCCCTTTTTCCCGAATCCAAAAAGCTTACACAACCACGCCCGGCCCATGCCGACTAATTAAAAAATGAGATCAAGTGTGGAGGCTATCGAAAAAAGCAATTGGAAAGCATAACGGGTGTAGATTCAATAAACGAGGGAAGTTTAATTTCAATACACGCTAATAAAGCAAAGTGTGACTAACAGAAGACCGCATTTATTATTATTATCTTATTGTGCTTTCGTGGGCCTTAAATGTGGTAATTTGCTATTGGAGAGGATCGTTTTTGTAAATGTTTTGTTTTCCTTTCTTTTGACTCATAAACTACGGAAGGATTTTCTCCGATAACAAGTTTATTATCTTTCTCATTGATTATAACTAAATAGGTTAATATGCATAATTTAAATTTCCTTTTTGTATGAATATAGTCATTCATTCACTATTTATTTTACTATTATATATATTATTTCACTAATGTGCAAAAGAAAGTAGAAAATGTAACAAAGTTATTTGAATTGGCCTGACCAATGATATATTGTAATTAATCAGAATTTTATAACAATTTAATATTAGTTTCGGAACTCGATGACCTATTCTCTCCGATAAATTACAACGGTGTAAAGAATTCATTTTTTTGTAGAAGGAACGTTTTATTAGTCAATAACTTTAAATATATTGGAATTCAGCTTTAAAATAAATTTCACTTTTTTATCCTACGAAGCAATCTTGGGCGAAGATATTTAATTTATACATGTAAATGTTAATGTGGTATCGTGAAAATGTCGTCAAAAGATGGGAATAAAATCTGCATTGCTAAGATAATCTGAAATATATGAATAATGTGGATTTTGGAAAATCCAGGTGATACTGAGTTTTTATTATACTCACTATAATACTTGTGCACTTATCTTTAAGGACTCACTTATACTTAACTAACTTTATATATAAGTTTCACGGTTTCGGGCTTAACTTTGTGGGATCTTTCAATGATTGAAGAAAAAGAGATTAAATTTGTAAATTCCACTTGATAAAATTTATTATACGACGACTTAATATATATTTATTGTATGGTTTCGACACTTTGTATCATCTTCAGGTGACAGGAAACATTTTTACATCAAGTAATATATATATACACTTTGGGAGGTGGGTGTGGGTAGGGTGAGGGAGGTGGCAGTTGGCGAAAGGGAGAGGAGAGAAGTGCTCGGAAAGGGGGGGGGATCGGAGTGATGCGATTGCAGGCACTCGGGAAAGGCACCTGGGAAAGGCACTTTAATTAAAATATACGAGATCTGTTCAATACAAATTATATCACATTTTTTTCATCATAGTTTATAATGTACAAAAATTAACTTTATTTTAAATTTTTAGCTTAATTTAGAATGTATAACTGTGTTACAAGTGTAATTGATTTGCCTCCAGCATTGTGTCAGTAGCAGTCGATGCAAATTGAAGCATTTTCAGGTCGCCTACGATAACGATATAGGATGGAAGCTACACATGCTGCATTGACATTTTGCTTTCGCCTGAACAATTCATCGGGGCCAATATAATGCTACATGAGGCTTTTCTCCAGGGTCTGTTTTTCCATTGAATACAGCTAGAAGATGGTCTAAAGTGTTTAAAGATTAAGAGGCAATAAATTTCACGGGAAGACGAACCTAGAGCTTCAGCCACTGGCTCTCGGAAGGGAAAATTAACACCGCTGTTGCCATTGCGATAGAAGAGCGTCAATTATTATTAAAAGTTCTATCAAAAGATATTCAAAACGTCATTGGGTTCCACCCACCTGTTAGTAACAGATGAATGGCTCGTTGAGATACGTGTTAGTCCGCGGTGGATTCCGAGACTGCTTTCTTACCCCCAAGCAAGACATTCCCTCCTCCCACGCAGCCAAGTGGTAGCTTGCAGGGTGCCATGTAGAAGTAATAGTACACCCGCGTGCAGTTCAAGTTAATTTTACGAGAAGAGAGTAGTCCGGATAGCCTCATGTTACTTTTTCCGGTTCCACGATGTGAAGACATGCCTTCGCACAAACTATTTTCAATCGTCAGCGGCGAAGGCTGAAGGAAGGTCGAAGGACGTATCAAAAATTGTCTTCCAGCATATCTTCGAATATTAAAAAAAAAGCGAGACAAGGGTGTTGCATCCAAAGGGGATTAGTTTGAGGACCATGAAAATTTTAAAGGTGACGTTTTTTTGTTATTAAAAATATCATCATTTTTTAATTGAACAGCTCTCAAATATTGGTGTTTCGTTGACGAAGTAAAACTTAATCTAGGTTCAATTATTATGAGAATGAATTTTATGTGTTTGTTTAAAGTAAATATCGTACTTATTATTTCAAATAATTCATTTTTATACGCTTTTTTAATGATAATACAATAAGTTTAGTTTAAAAAGTAATTTTAATGAATACGTTTATCGCACGTTTCTTCTTAGTGAGGGAATATGTTAATGAATCGGATTACTTCTTATTATCTTTGAAAGAAAATCATAATTATAGTGTACAGTCAATTTTTATACTGTTACTGTAATTGATCGACTACTGAATACTTCAAGCATAGAACTATTTTACGAAGGAATTGAGCAAACTGAATTCAATAAAAATTTTAGTGGATATGCCAAACATATTGATTAAAATAGGATAATGAAATATTGCATTATCTGTCCCATTTATGCAATTAGCATACATTCAAAAAAATATGCATAGAAAAATCATCAAATCATGGAAAGTTTCTCATGGCATCAAATTAAGCCAGGAAATGATTTTAGTGTTAAGGACGCCACTGTCTGTGTTTCAGCACTAGACCTATTTTCCGTGGAAAATCAAAGGCACCCCGAAAACTCATCCCATTAGATTAAAGAGGAACAGGTCCCTTGTTTCACAGGCACACGACGCCACCCTGTCGAACGGCGAAACGCAGCTCACCGGAGTATGCAAAGGCATTCAATGGATTCCGCGAGAGTTCCACTAGGATAATGAACCGCTCTTTGCCGGGTCAACCGTCTCTATGCGGTGCCGGCGGCACGAAAGAGCGAACTCTCTCCCACCGAGTGCTGCAGTGTTCTTCCTCCTTTCAAATCACTAACTCACTCACTCCCTCTCACTCCCTCCTCCTACCTGTTCCCATCACGTTCGGAGAAAGAAGATGAGAGGACGCCAGCCCTTTCAGACCTTCCCAGGGGCGCGCGAGTCCAGGGGGGGATGGGGAGTGGGGGTGGGGGAAGGTTCGGTGGGCACACAAGCGATGGCGTCACTGAGCCGGCCCGTGTGAGCGTATCCCGAGGACATTAAAAGTAGTGTGTGCTGCTCTGTCCCTAGGGGGCAAGGGCTCATGAGTGCAGACGTGTATTGGACTGGGAGTGACGGATGTGGACCTGCATCTGCTGCTACTGGGCTTGACGTTTATCATGTAATCCCGTGGAGGAGTTTTTTCTTTAAAAGCTAAAAGAATGCTTCTCAAGGAGCCGTGATGATAAAGATTAGCGATGAAAGTATGAAACTATAATGAAAGCTTCACGAAATTATATTTTCCGCTACTAAAAATAGTCATTTAATTCAGATTTTTTTATTAGGAATTGTAATAAACTCACTATGGGCATTAAAATTCAGCATTAAAGTGCTTGCATAAAGTTGGTCACCGGTTTGTGTAATATTGCTGTCCAATCATTTATACTGTTTAGTTAATTATTTGTTACATCTATTTCTTTCATTATTTGCTTAAGATATTTCATTCTTGATCTATCTCCGTGGTCCCTCTTTCATACTAATTACCTCCCTATGTTGTCTTCTGGAAGGCCTTACGTCTCACAGTGCGTGTAATAATAATTGGTCTGCTCTATTTCACATTGTTTTTATCAAACTTCATTCTTCCTCTACTTTTAATACGACTTTTTTACTGGTGGCTCACTTCCAAGAAGCTTCCAGAAAGTGGCACATCTTTGTTTTCTTCTTTCTTTACCTTTCGTCCAACAACAATGCAGTCGCTAAACATAAGTGACCTTAATTAATCCTTAATTAATTTGAATGCGGTACGTCTTTTAATGCCAATGATCATAGCCAGGGAAGGTAGTATCTAACTAAGGGTAGCCGATATTGTAGCAACTAAAGTTAATTTCTGTTCCGATGAATGGCAGTGACTAATATCACTTGCATGTCTCACCGAATCGAAGGGTAAACTCGTGCAGGTGATAACACCTGCCCCGCACCCATTTAAAAAATAGCTTTTGGTTCTTGATTAAAAAGGGGACGAGGTGAAGGCGTTTCCTGAAAATAATTCAATGTGCTAATTTGATAATTTTTGACCTCAACAACATGAAAGATACTTTCTTTGGTGAAATAGTCCCACGGCACCTAAAGTCTATTACTACCTGCGACAAAAAAATTGTCTCGTCTCAAATGACACGTTAAATATCTACACGCGAAAACCTTCGATACGGAGCAATTCTGGAGAAATATTATTTTATGAAGCTTTAAGGGTTTAAATTGGTTCTCTAGTAGCTGGAAGTAGCAATAGTGACATTATATTAGTAGCTGCGACATTATCTCATTCGGTAATAAATAGTGTAGCTGCAACATTTTTTTAATAATTAGCCAGCTACAAATATGTTTGCAGCTTATCCAGCACTATTGGAAACATTTTTTCACATTGGCCGTATCGACATTTTCGTATTCTTCTGGAGAAAACCTATTTTTCTACATCTTGTACTTTCTCCGGGATGCAAGTTGTAATATGAATACATCTCGGGTTTTTCTTATAACCTTCAAAAGCCTTTTATGTTCTGTTTGAGCGTTTGAATATATTTTAAACAGTGAATATGTTTTTAATGTAAAAATTTCCATTTTAAGTTTAGACTACCTTGAATTAACATTTGATATGATTCAATTATGTATTTTTTTTGTCTTCAAAACCGTTTATTAACCGTCCCAGTCCGAAAAAATCGATTTTCGAAAAATCTTTTACTGCACATTCTCTGTACATATATTACTACTATACGAGTATTATTGATTTTTATCCATAAATATAATCGGAGGCATAAAAATTTCTAGAATAAAAATAAATAAAACAATTCCTGTTAGTTTCGATGTCACATCTTTTTTCATATTAATGATACATTTAAATTGTATCTAACTCCTATTAATTAGCGAATTATGTAAAACTAGTGCATTCAAACCGGTAAATTTCTTCTGCCCTTCATTTTATGTACTGAAAATGAGGGATTAGCCTCTCACTGTGTGAATAAAAATATATATAATATAAATAGTAGTCTTTTTAATCCCAGTTAATTTGGGCAGCAATATCCCAGTCCAAGATTTGAACTGGTGAAGTGTTTAAATAAGGAGACAACGCACAGTTACTCAACAAACTAGGTACGTTTGCCTTTTGTTCGGCCAAAAATTTCCTTTTGAAAAGTATAGAATAACCTGAAGGAAAGTATAATGGATGGCTGATGAGTATTTTTACGAGAAATGCACCGTCACCGGTTCTCTATAGTGATACACTGCTTCACGATGTGCTCTTTTGAGGTTTAACGCTTAAACTTTTATCGATCGCCTCTTGCTTTCGGACCGCTAGCAAGATTCGGACAATTGGTGAAAATTGTCCCATGGAGAACAAGACACCCTCTTTGGCTCATTTGGAGTGACAGAGTCTTCGTAAACCGCTGTGAGCCACAGCATTCCACTCCACGCTTTTGAGCACATGCTACACAACGCTGCACAGCGCTTGAATATGGTGCGCGTGCAATCTCGAGCATTCTGAAAGGTTCAATGTTTCGTGTCACGCGTTTCGCTGCACAATGCTCCCATATGCTTATTGTCTCAGATGGGCAGGCCGAGCACTTTGCGAGTTTTATTTGCCTGTATTTCACTTGTTCGCATGATAAAATACAGGCGTATTGAGGATATGTTACCTGTGAAAATGAAAATTAATGGATGAATGATTTTCGCATTTACAATTTGTTTTAAATGTTTCAAAAGAAGTTTAAAAAGGCTAGAGGGTAAACAATTCTACGTAGTCACTTTTGATCTTCATGGTCAAAAATAGGTGATTTTGAAATGGGTATGAGTTAATTGCATCTGCCTTGATTGGTGAGGATCTTACGTAAAAATCCAAATGGTCGCGATAATGGTGGATTATGGAAAAACATTGAACATTCGGCCACTGTTGATTGTCAGAGCATATTTTACAGCGCAATTATAAAAAAAACCTCAGATTGCTAGAGAGATATAATTATTCCAAATCAAAATGTAATCGCATTAAAAATACTTTAAATATAATATTAAATTCATATGAGAACTATGTACCTGCTAGTTAAATAAGTCTCTATAGTTTACTTCTTTTTTATGCACCAGAACAGGCTAATTCCACTTTTTTTCTGAGTTATCACCTAAAGTAATGAGCCTCAGTTAAAACTATTTTGCGGTAATGTCTATATAATGCTTTTTGATGGTCTTTTGATCGTTTTATATCTTTCCATGGTCAAAAATATCACCTAGAAAATTAAAAAAACAATTTAAACCTGATTTTCCCCTAGTTATTATTAACAAGTTTTCAATTCTTTGAGATTGGTTATGTAAACCGTTCCTCGTTCGATTATTTTCAACATCTACCATCCTAAATCTCTTTCTACATAAATGAATACGAAATAGAATAAATATTTTTACTTCAATTTCATAAAAACAGTTATTTTTAGATTTATATGTAAAAGATATGGAGTAAATAGTAACATAAATGAACTTTTAGCCTGTCCTAAAAAAACAATCATACTGATAAGTAGTATTTGAAACGTTTGATTACTAGTACAACCTTCAATGAAACGAAGCTGAATAAATTAATGCAAAAGCCTGGCTCAATCCTACAATGATGATCTTTACTTACCATGAGAGTATTTTGAGAGTCAGTGTATTCTACACCATGCATGTTACTCGAATCTGCATGCAGTTTGCATGTCATTTCAAAGATATGTGATGCATTATTCGAAATTATGTAATTTACCGTCGGATACCATTTTCCCGCAAGAGGCAGAGCAAGCAATGCAATGCTCTCGATCATTGATGGATAATTCGTAAGCCTTTTCTCCAGTTCGAGAATTATAAATCATGGCGTACATCCGTATCGAAATCTTCCCAACAGGTTTTCCTCTTTCCTTCCATTTCCACCTCCTCGTTCACACCGCCCCATAAACAGTCGTTCACACATAATTTATGCAGGCGCGAGAGGGAGTGAGTGTGGAACGAACTGGAGATGCGAATGGCT
>LYUA01001259.1:91189-107185 GCA_002093875.1 Calopteryx splendens | reverse complement strand
TATATATATATCATATATATAAATATATATTTATATTTATAGACCTACTGTATCTGGTCCTGAGAATTTCCTAATCTGGAATCATAATAAAATAACCTTTGGAATCAATAATCAAATGTTTAAACTATCTTTGCCTGCTTCCTCTTTAATTTTCCTCTGTTAATTTCAAACGTTCACTGCTTCAGAACATTCGGTTTATTATTTTTCGCTGATGTCTCACCAATCGATAGGAATGGAATGACTACAAGCTCAAGTGGAACCCAGAAGATTACGGTGGCGTGGAGACACTACATGTACCTTCTGAACACATCTGGTTGCCAGACATAGTCCTTTACAACAAGTAAGTATTTCACTTTTATCAACTATTCAGTTCCCAACCAATACACGGATATGAGGCTATTCGAGCTATGAAATGGTATGTTATTCAATGACGCAGGCTTTGACAGTTTTAATCCGTTCACTTTTTCACTGTCAATACTTATAATAATCTCTTTTACGTATGTATCTTGCCGGCATTTAATTCAACTGTTTAGTCCCACTGTAGGAAAATAATTGAAACTTAAGTAAATAATTAGGATTTGGGCAACATATTTGGGTCACGTATCGCTGCTTAAATATTGGTGCGGTTGTAGGTCTAGACCAATGGGTATTATTCCACTAAACGGTTTTATTAAAGCGGTAGTTTTGTAGTTCATATCATTTTAAACAACGTATATAATCCTCGGTTTCAGTTACCCTTGGAAGAGTATGTTATCATTGCCATATTTTCAGAATATTATGTAAAAATATAAGTGAATAATATTACATGGAGCTGGTGAGAAATTCAAAGGTAATTTCTAATTTTTTATCAAAGATTTTATCTTCAATGGGGAAGAGAACATGAGGGTAATTTCACTTTTTCCGTCGAAACGTAGAACCTTAAAGATTACAGTGAAGATAACAGGGCAGCCTAAATTAGCCGTAGCTGGAATGGGCACCTATCTTGACGGAGAGAAAATTTTCATCACACCTAACGTCACTGGCATTGTCTGTTCGTCTGGTACGCTGAAAATAAGCTGAAAGGTGGTAAATCTTAAACAAAACTTACCATGAAAAGAATTGGAAGGCTAGTGAAAGGCCTTAGAGGTAGCTCTGTGAGAGAATAAGCCCTCTCAAATAAAGCAGTAAAATAAGTAGCAGGAAAGAAAAGAGACAAAGGATAAAGGAAAGTTGGGTATAAGTGAGATTGAGAAGGAGCAAAATGTTAACATCTTTAATCGAAAGAAAGAGTTGCAACTGGCCTAAATTCGGAAACCAGGTCATGGCTTGTCTCTAACGTAACCATGGGTTTTGAGAGCATTAAGATTTTCTGTCGCCCAGTAAATTTTTAACATTATCATTCATTCACTTTAGAAAATTTATTTAATATTTTTAAATACATATGGGCGCCATTGATGTAAGGTTTTTTTTTAACGCAGGGAAACGGAGTGGCTGATTTAGCTGTCTTTGAGAAGTGGTCGCATGACTTAAATTATCATGTGAGCAGAATATTTAAAAGGTGATTAAAATTTTGCTTTGGCATGGTCAGCCCAGACCTTTAAATCAGACCTGGATGGATTTGGAAAGTACTAGGACTATCTGAAGAAAATATATGGTGGGAGAAAGATGTTTTATTTTTACTGTAGTGATTTAGAAGATATAATAATGAGCAAAGGTTGTCAGGGATGCTCAAAGGCATAATATTCCAGTAGATATTCTTTGCAGATTTATAATTTAAAAAACAAATAATAAAGAATCAATTGATGTTATCATAGTTTCAGATGCATTAAGCTATTTGTCCTGTATTACCTATCCCAAGTTCAAGTTCAGTCGTCTTCGCCTTTATATCTCCTTCTCATTCATTGCCATTTTATGCTGTTGAAGGGAATCTCTTTTGCATAAAGACCTCTGTTTGAGAAGCATCAATTTAGATGGAGAGGAAATCTTACTCTCCATGTTCTGGTCCATATTTACTTTTAAGAGTTGACACCAATCCGCTTGGAATCGTTTAAGCGGAAGTGTTTTGAGTTTGAAGTATGATGATTTTTTCGATTGAGGAAAAGAAATATTGGCTTGATTGGGGAAAGCAAAAAGGAAGAGACATTTGGCGGAAGTAAGGATATTATGGTTTAAAAATATTCTAGGCATGGGGCGAGCACTTATTTGGATGGCTTCAGTAAGCAGTATAGGGACATTGGAGGATTGTGGATTTCTTTTTTGTGATCAAATTCGTTTAAAAACAATTTTTCTCACTTGACGGATGAAGGAGAGACATATTTAAGCTATAAATAATTCGCGAGTTGTGTTTATTTCTTATAAATTGTGTCATAAACTAAGGAAAGAAAGAGATTTAGTAGTTCATACTTTTAGTTCCAGTAGAAATATCTCAGTATTGAGTTCTTTTTGTTGATGATAGCACCCTTGAAATGCTAAAATGAGAATTTGCAGGACAAATTCCCTCTGAACCAGTTATCAATGAAGCTTTTTTTATTTTATTTCTCTAATACTTGCAGAAAATCTAATTTTATAATTATATTTTTAATAGGTTGATATAGCATCATCTTTTTTGAAACATTGGATCTAAATTATGTCTGCAAAAACCTTGTAAAAATATTTGGTTTGAGAAAATGCGAGTGCTGGGATCACATTGTGCGTGAATGGAAAAAAGCATATATTTCCTCAATTCAGTATTTGAAGTAACAATACACCATTTATACGTGACACAAAGTGCCCTAGTTGGGACGAATATTCACGCTATCTAAACGAAAATAAAGTTTATGAACTCACATTAGAGAAAATTCATCCGAACGTAATATTTTTACGGATAACCAAAACCATAGACGAATTGAATAGATTAGTTTTCTGATCGACCAATCATCATATAGAAAGAATGAGTAAAAAACCATAGTTCAATTGTATGGCACTAATCAATCCGAATACAGTCGAACAAGAGTTCAAACAATTTACCGAAGCTCCTTCTGTAGTTTCAGCACTCACTTAAAGTAAAAGCAAAATGAATACGTTTAGAGGCCCGTGTTTAGCTAAAGGACGCATTTTTTTACGGATTTTGCTCTCCAAATCCTCTATCGCTGTTTTTTTAGAAATTATGTTATCTCAGAAGTCAACTTTTTTTTGAAAATAGGAAAATATTTTCAAACGGATATCTATCAGGAGGCAAACTGGCACGGGAATTCATTAATTCACTGTTTTTTCTATCACGTCACGGTGACTTAAGTAAGTCTAAGAAAATGAAACAATGAAAGAAGATTTAAGATGGTGCTGCTTATTCGTGTGGGATTTGTCTTCTCATTGGGAGTATGAGATTAAGTACTTACGGAGAGAATATCACACCTAGTGTGCTTTTTTTAATAGAGGCTAGTTTAGGTTTAACTCAAGGCTCAATATCAAAAATGCCCGGAATGAAGATTACTTTCACTCATCAGATGTCAATAAAGGCAAAACAAGTAATATCATCGTTCAAAAACTTACTTTATAGCCAACGATGTAGGTGCCTGGATTAATTACGTAATAATACTATGCAAAGTGTAATTTCGTATAATTTTTAATGATAATGTAAAATATATTTAAAATATAAAAATAATGAACTAACGGCATATATTAAATAAAATTCAACAAAGAAAATCATTTAAAAGCTTCAACCTAATATATACTTAACAGTAACTTTTGAGCTTGGTTTTAGAAGGCATTTTCCTGAGACTCTCTAAGTGACTCTAGAAAATGGGCTTGTTAACCAGATCGCATTGGCCCGTTTGTTAGCGTGAACCTTTATCAATGTTGCTTGATATGAATGTTCTTCTTCTGGATTTGGTCCACAGCAAGTATCTCTATTTACAATATTTTCTCTTATATTTTTCCTCGAAGTCTGAATTTAAACCACTTTTCAGCGCCGACGGGAACTACGAGGTCACAATCATGACTAAAGCCATACTTCATCATACGGGAAAAGTGACATGGAAGCCGCCTGCCATCTATAAGTCTTTCTGCGAAATAGATGTTGAGTACTTCCCTTTCGATGAGCAGACGTGCTTCATGAAGTTTGGCTCCTGGACGTACGATGGTTATCTGGTGAGTCAAATATGAATCGTTGTGTGACGGTAGTAGACCTGCATAATAACATTGGCATGCATTTCAAATATTTAATATTGCATATTTTTTCCATGCATTTCTGTTGATTTTAAGTAAAAATATGTCAAGGAAATGTAATAATGGTTATAACGTTAATTTCATGTTTTTCGACATTTTGATCACAATAAGTTATCACAAGTGATAGTTTGGAGGCGAATTGAGATTACGCATAGCAGCACTCATTCTATGTATGAATAGTAATGAATATTTTGAATGATTTCCGATCATTTTTTATGTTAAACAAAATAATATCCTAAAGTTCTTATTTTTATTTTCAAACAAAAACGTGCATAATCATTTCTCCGGACTACAAAATCTCCCTGAGAGCCCAATTAAAGATTTGACCGGTCATGAAATGCTGCTGGGAAGCGCAGGAAGCACAGAGCCTTTGGCGAATTAACCATGACTATAATCTGGTGTCCTGAAAGCGTTCACGCCGGAAAGTGCTCAAACTCCAACGATAGATTCTATCTTACAAATCCACTTCTCATTGGCCGGCCAGTTAAGTGAAGTAGGACTCAGGTTGTTCCAAGCCCTGGATAGCTGATGGCAAGCCAGAATCGGTGCACCAGCATCCCAGAAGCAGACGGTCCATCAGATGCGTCCTAAAAGCAGAGAAATCATTTTTTAAACCTAAGATTTAACTCAATATTGCTTGCCTAACACAAGCATAGTCACTTCTCTCATTATTCATTCAATTATGTTTAAAGATAAAAATCACTTCAACCCAGCAATACATGATAATCCATTGTCGCCTACTGCCACTCATTTCTCTTCATCGATGCGCTCCCCTTCTCGTTTCAGGTTGACTTGAGGCACATTGCTCAACGCCCCGAGTCGGATACTATAGACGTCGGCATAGATCTTCAGGACTATTACTTGAGCGTGGAATGGGACATCATGCGAGTACCAGCTGTGAGGAACGAGAAGTTTTATTCCTGTTGCGAGGAACCTTATCCAGGTGAGGTTTGACGACTGGAATGAAATGCATTATCCCAATAGGCCAACCTTCTGGAATGCTAAGTGAGTGCACATTGAACAAATATTTCAACACTAAGATAGTAGGTATAAAACTGTATAAAATCAAAGAAATAAATTCCGGACTCATGAATTACTTGGTCATATTAATAAAGAAATTAAGTATATTTTTATAATTTATTTCACCTGTGGGGGTTCGATAGTCCACAACCAACTGGCTACTCGAAGATAGGCCTCCCGTGCCCAAGCTAAGACCCTGGAGCCTATTAGTACCCTCAGCTTCACCCATCCTATCTACCATTTTTCGGGTACAAGGTAATCCTGGGAAATCACAGGCGGTACAGGGAATACGGAACTGGTCCCCCTTATTACCCTGATGTGTGAATTTCACACGTCATTGGGTTAACTACTTGGTGATGTCATCCCTCACCTACCAAACCGACCTTCAGGATGATTGCTGTGATTTGATTTTACCTGCAAACATGGCTCCTTGTGCCTTGCATTAATATTTCTAACAGCCTTAATACCTCTATTTCTAATTGGCGACTACTACTGATTTTTAAGATAAAAATAGAAAAAATACCCATAACAATGATGAATTTTCTCTGAAAAATGGAGTATATAAGTTATTGGAGTAATAACAAAATATTTTTCACAAAAATTAAAAAAAAACGTCCCTGAATATGCACTTCTCCCCCGAATAGCCTTACAGTGTTAATCTCAAAACCATATAATTTATGATTTGAACTCAATGTTTTCCCTCTTATATGAAACAGATATTAAGTATTTTCAATAAATTATATTTACAGGACTTAGTATCATGAGTTGAGAAACTCCTGGATTTCACTGGCCATACTTATTCCTAAACCTGTGTGATTAAAGGATTTGACCTACAAATTTGATCAAGATTTCTTTCTCAAATCTCAATTGAAGAGCGGAGTTGGCCTTTAACGTTCCGTTTTAATGGGCAAAGGAGATATTCTCGGCGACGAGGAATTTCTTCGATAAGGGGTTGCATGTGAAATCGGTGGTATCATGTTTGAAGGAGGCAGTAAATAGCATTTGGCGAAGACTTTATTGCAAACGGAAACCACGTTCATTCGCTACAACCACTTGGGGCTATTTTAGGTGTCCGTGGAATCGGCTGCAGCACCCATGCCAACGGAAGACGGTTTACTGCGATGGTACTTAAGCCGTTTCCTGAGCCGAATTGCAAGGCTGGGATCTATAAATCTCATCTCCACTGCCGCTGCAGTTTCAGTTAGTATTCACAAAAGTGGTACGATTATTTAATGCCTGGATTGCAAAATGATTCAAGGTGAACGCATAAACTTGCTTTGTGACTTTTCTTTCTGTTTTATGCATTCAAAAAGAACGGAATCAGGGGAAAACTTTTTGGGAAATGAAAATTCATTTGAACTAGTAACATTTATTGCTGTGAAGACTATTAAGGCTTTCTACTAGTTTTTAAAAATATATATTATTACCATTTGGTCCAGAGGTCTAGAAAAAGTCTTCTTTTTAAAATCCATCCATGTTTGCAAGGATCAATCAATCATGATATTATTACATTTGATAAAGTGTTATGATAATTGATTATATTACAGCGAGGTTTGCTTTCGTTGGCCCTTGTAAGAAGGCCCTATGAATTTATTTTTTCAAATAAAATAATGTTGTCATAATTTAAATTAGATTAATTTCGTTTCGAGGGCGTGGTCACTTATCGGGTAGAGCGTTTGACTACTAACCGGAGAGCCTGGGTTCAATCCCCGAAGCCTTTGCCCCCCCCCCATCTTTGCTCAAGCTGTGTGATTTTCGTGTGCCAGATCTTCATGGGAAACTGTAGTCGGCACTGAGTAATGAACTTGCCTCCTTGCCGTGGAATATCCACACGCCATAGGGCTTAGTACGAGGTGACCTCTACCCTCAACTCAAAAACCAACCTTTTGGTTAATTAATGCGGTTGTTTTTAGATTATTATTTCCTTTTTTTATTAAATGATGTAGTTTTAAACCGACGAATTCCAATCACACAAAATTTGCGGAAGTTTTCTTTTCAATTTTGATGAAAGTACCACTTGGTCTATGAAATTCACTCCCTTTGAATCATACTTGGATATGAAATTGACTAATCCACTCTCCCCGAATTTACCAATGAATATTTAATGCTAACTTGGTTGTGGATACTTGGCCAATGATATTTTTCACATTTTTCCGAACAATAACACAGTTCTAAGAGTTTCATTCAGTTAGTTAATATACATTTAAAAATTTTGCCCTGAAACTACTGTATGTAAAGGGAATGGGATGTGCCATTGAGTATTCTTAAATATTTTTTATTTAAGCTATTCCTAAAATTTTCGTTTGTTCTCAATTAACTATTTGTAATTACTTAAGTTAAACCTCTCTTTTAATGTTAACTCATACGTTACGTCTATTTCATCAAACGTCATGCCGTTATTTTCATTTCATGAATATATTTACTTAAATCTAGAGTCACAAAAACGATGAATATAAATATATGTGGTTGTAAATAGAAGGTTTTATATTAACTGCCTTATTATGATAAAACTATTCAAAGATATTTCGCTGTGTAAAGACAACACAGCTATTTATCGATTTGATGAATGTTCGGGATGAGAATCTCTCTTTAATTCAAATCTTCATTGATTGACAGGATTCCCACAGAAAATCAATGCACTGTGTTTAATAACTATCTAAATAAGACCAAATTCATAAGTTTAAGCAAATGCATTTACATCTATTAGGATCTTTTATTTTATTATGAGCTCTAATTTTTTCCTAAATATCCATTAAACCATTCGCATCCTCCCTTCCTATTATAACCTGTTATCCATTTCTGATAAATTGATGAAATATTTTGGTCATTTCATCTTTAACGATATAAATGAATTAAAAATTATATTAAGAGTAGTTAGGTTATTTGGTTTAAGAAAGTTAGCAATTTGGTATTTATATCCTCTTTAAGCCTTGAATTCGAGAATAAATCTTCGTTGCCTTTTCATATTTCCTATAAAGTTTATTACTAAAGTTTATCAAGGTCGAGTTTCATACACGCTACCATATGGTATTAACAAATCCAAAGTTGTTCTTTACTCATATTTTACGCTGAAGGCGTGCACTTTCTTGGCTTAGATAAAGGCAACGATACTCAAAATTTCGGTGTTAATACTTTCAAAACCTGACCTGGCGCATGGCTCAACTTATGTTTTAATGAAACCTATGCATATCTTACTGTGATTGCTAATTTAGTTCCCATCGCATTTCATTTCCATCCACTGATTATTATGACGAGGTGGTGGGGAGAAAATTAATGGGGTTGCTCATTAAAGCTACTGAAAGATAAATCTTTAAATAGGCAATGGGGAAACGAAAAGAGGCCGTCGGCCTAGCCTATAACATCACTTGCATCCGTGCATAGTGCTACATTTTTTATGGCTTATTAAATTGACGTGCACTTGGGTATTTTTAAGCACTCGACCTAATTTCATCATCCGAAATGTCGCTTCTCAAAATAAAACACACGGTGCGGATTTAAGGTTTCAAGTTCCGAAGTGTCTGAGGAATGTTTTCGCGAGTTTATATGTCCTTGTGCACCGAGAAAATATCCGTTTAGAATTTGTTTGAAAAAAAAGGTGAGTTATTCCAGGAATTCTACCGCAGAGTAAATGAGTCTGGCCAATTAGTGGGGAGAGTACAATGAAAAGGCGAGGAGGGAGGTTAGATGGCTCGTGTCAAATTTAAACTTACCGGCACGCGTGCAAGTTCATGGAATTCACACGAGCTAGGTTCTTGAGCCAAGTTTCAAGACGTCTGGGTTATTGCAGTAACGTAACATTTTTCCATTTCTTTATAATTTCTGTGGAAAATACTTTACAATAAAGACGTCAGACTTGTCACAGTTTTCTGTATAAACCCGTTGGCAGCTTCGTTGATAACCTCATAAATGCCCATTCCTTGCCGATGATTTCAATTTTAAATTTTTATGCATGTGCTCTTTGACTAAATTATTATATGATTATATTAAGTTCTCTAAACATTTTGGGTATCATTTTCAAAAAAATCAAATTCGATTTATATAATCAAATCACATTGCATGCTAAAATTCACTTGTCTTGTAAGTGTCACCTAAGTAGTTCATAAATTAAACGAAGATTGATATCATATTCCAACTTACGAATGTATAAAAGACCAAGATATGTGATACATATATTTTTTCTTTCTTTCTTCTTTATAAAATCCTTGAATGTGAGAATATCATGAACAATATTAATTGAAGCTATAACTTAGGGAGGACGCACCCAGCTTACTCAAATTATATGATTTTTTTTCGGTTCGTTCTGGAAAATCATAAGTGGTACGAGCAAAGGACTTGCGATCTACCTTCATGGTGAATTTCACACGCTGTATTGAGCTTAGTATTAATTAGGTGAGCCCAACATTAAGCCATCGAACCAAATGCTGGGGTAATAACTGTAAATGGAAAATCTTAATTCCCGCTAAATAAATTTAGGCTACCAATTATTTTAATTATATTACTTCCATTTTACATTATGAAATATTACTCAGTGCAGTCCTCAGTACATAAATAGGCAAGCCATCAGCATAAAAACCCTAAACATGGCTATAAAAGTCGAATAAAAATTTTATTGAGCGTGTTACCTAAGTGAGAGAGAGAGGAAAATTTTAGCATGAATCCATTTCACTCTAATCTAGATTCTATTTTTCAGGCCCATTAAATTTCTTGTCATAAAATTAAATATTTCTTCAGATATATTAATAATTTTTAGTTTCATCATTAGATAAATAAATGTAAGAATCAATCCATCATATGAAAATATACCACCACCAAAAAGGGTTGTTAATGGGTTATGTTAATAATCAGGCAAATTATCTGATGTTAAGGATTTATTGGTTGGGTTATTTATCTATAAGATTTTTATTAGTTGAACTTAATCATTTAGTTCAATCGTTACCAAATCTAGGGTGCCTCATTGCAATAAAACATATAATTGAATGATAATTAACTTTTCCTAATGTATTTAATGCCAAAATATTTTTTCTTAATAAACGATTGGTAGAAGGTTGGTATAACTTTAACATTAAACTATAAATGAACTTTCTTTTTGGGAAATGAATTAAAATGTTTCTCTCACTATTCACCACATACCCTTTAGCGATCTATGTGTAGGTAAGCTATTTCTTCATTATATTTTTTGCATTAACGCTTTAAGTAATTTTGAATCTTTATGACTCTATGTGATAAATTAGATAAGTACACAGAAAAAAGCATTTCTAGTGTTTTGCAATACTTTCAACCAAGAACAAATAATGATAGTGATTTCGCCAACTTCTTACGAAAATAGTAAAAATAATTCAATAGTAGCCATAATTTAACTTAGTTCTTAGATAAAACTAGAATCTCCTTTCCTGTGAATAATATTTTTAGATATTTTATTTAACATTCGTGTTGTAATCAATGAATTATTCAGTTGTTAATTTTGCGAATAAAAATAAAAAATAAAATCGCTGTATTCTAATATCTATTTCACTAATGACCACTCTATTTGTCTTCCCCAGTTGTAAGGGGAAAAAATATTACTACGGTTCGGTGCCAAAACAAGAAACTAAACACTGATCCCCTTCCCTTAAATAAATTATTTTGTTAAAAGCTCGTACTCAACCCAATTAACTTAAAAATTATATTTCCATGTGTTATTCTTTTCACAGCTCTTGCTCACAAGCAACGACTGGTAATTTACCGCTAGAAAATAAATAAATGAATAAATGTTGTCCACTTTAAGTCCACCATTAAGTTCTTATAAGTAACTACTCATGAAGCCCTAATGATTAAGGGTTACGGAGAATCTTCGCTCCCTACACCAAATAAAAAAATTACCAATCATCCATTTCCCTTCCAGATATAATTTTCAACATAACCCTGAGGAGGAAGACCCTCTTCTACACCGTGAACCTCATCATTCCGTGCGTCGGCATATCCTTCCTCTCCGTTCTGGTCTTCTACCTCCCCTCCGACTCCGGCGAGAAGGTCTCGCTCTGCATCTCCATCCTCCTCTCGCTCACCGTGTTCTTCCTCCTGCTGGCCGAGATCATCCCCCCGACCTCCATCACGGTCCCCCTCCTCGGCAAGTATCTCCTCTTCACCATGGTGCTTGTCACCCTGTCCGTCGTGGTGACCATAGCGGTGCTCAACGTCAACTTCCGATCCCCCGTCACGCACAAGATGGCCCCTTGGGTCCACCGCTTCTTCATCCAGATGCTCCCCAAGGTGCTGTTCATCGAGCGGCCGCAGCAGGAGGAGGGCAACGGGGAGGGGAACGGCGCGGACGGGGGTCCCACGCAGGCCATCCTGGGCTCGGCCCCCGCCGTGATCGGGGGCCCGGGCCTGGCGTCGCTCGAGCGGAAGGCCCGCCGACGGGACGAGGAGGAGGACGAGGAGGAGGAGGAGGACGAGGAGGACGACGAAGAGCCGGCCTTCACGGACCTCCCCGACCTGGATAAGTACACGACGTCCTCATCGGGGGGCGACGGCTTCCGCCCCGGCCCCCGCTTCAGCGGCGAGTTCGACCTCCCCGCCGGCCTCCTCCTGCCCCCGCCCCCCGCCGTCTCCGCGGCGGCCGTCTCCGCGTGCTTGGACGCAGCCTCCGGGGCCGCCTCCTCCCCCGTGCCCCCTTTCGTGGACTCCCTCCCGCCCCCGGGGGCGGGTCCCTTCGACGAAGACCTCCTGAGGCCGGAATTTCTCGGGGGCGTGTGCGGGGTGGCGGCGGCGGTGGCCGCGGTGACCGGGAACGCGAGTCCGCCGACCCTGGAGTTGAGGCAGATGGCGCAGGGGGCGGAGAAGGCCATCGAGGAGGCGAGATTCATAGCGCAGCACGTCAAGAACAAGGATAAGTTCGAAAACGTGAGTTCCCGGGATGCTTCCCGAGACTCCTCCCGCAGCACGTTTCGTCCATCGTAGATGGACGTAATATTTTGATAAATTGTGGGAAATCCAAAAAAATAATAGGTCCCTATCTCCAGCAGGCGCGAGTATCCCATGAAATCTACCTAGCAATGTTTCAACTGAATTTTATCTCGCATGCATCGAGTATACGCTCATACATTCACATCTCTTTGTAGGATGAACTTTCTTCTAGCAAGAATTATATGTGAGATATAGGTACTTAGCAAAAGGGCCTTCTGGCCGAAATAAAAGAAAATTAAATTAGTTTGGATTGAATTTAGTGGATTTAGTAGATTTTTTGGACGAAGTTTAGGTCTCACTCAATTGGAAATAGCGTAGATATATGATGGCCTAACTATGCTAATCGTACAATTTGTACTTGTTCCAAGGCTAAGACTTGGACGCATCTTACGCATACCAATGTACTCGAATGTATGGATATGTTTTTGAAATCATGTTTCTTCTCCCTCAGGTTGAAGAAGACTGGAAGTATGTTGCCATGGTGCTAGACCGTCTATTTCTCTGGATATTCACATTAGCCTGTGTCCTGGGAACGGCATTGATCATCCTCCAGGCCCCTTCCTTGTATGACACCACGAAACCAATTGACATCCAATACTCCAAGGTCGCGAAGAAAAAGATGTTGATGATGATGATGGGTCCAGAGGAGAATTAACGAGAGCGAAGCACCTTTTGACTGAATTTGATTTTCTGAAGGCAACCTCCGCTCGTCGAAATCCTCAGGATTCGCATTGGAGCATCATCACCCCTTTGGGAGCGCGAAGAGGCAATCCGACTCCACAACCCAGTGGAAGCACGTTGGGTCAGGGTATGCTTGGATCCTCCAAACCGAGAAAGTTAGAAGTCCTTCCTTTTCGTTCACAGGGAGCAAACAGTATTGAAAATAAATGAATAAACCTCAAGAGGTCATCAAAACTGCCTACAGCAAAGTGCGCGGAAGATATAAAATTTACATAAATTTCACGTCATCCAAAACAGTTTGCTGGCTTTTTCGTTCATAAAAAGAGTGAGTGATATAAATGTGAGTTTTACTTGTGTGTTTGTGGTGTTGCGTTTGAGATATATATATAATATAAATATTTAATTCCTCCGTGCTGGTGAATAAAGTAAGTTATTAATTCCGAGGAGGGTGGGGGGAGAGGAGGCAAGAAAGTGGGAATTTGGACCCAAAAATATATCGTTGTTTCATCATGTTCGTATTTATTGAGTCATTCCGTTCGATTTGCGCTGTTTTTCTTTTCCCCCGTTCAGAAAAAGAGTCAGTTGGTTTTTTTCATTTTGTGTAATGTGTACATATATATAAATAGCCGAAACTGCTCATACCTATGCCTTGAAGTTGATAGGAAGGAATGGTGGCGGCGACGAATAAGACATTTTCAAGAGAAAATGGTTCAATCCTGTAATCCCAGAAAATGATCAAAAATTTACCGTTCCGCATGCATGCAAAGTTTTGATTGTTGAAAAGTATTTTCTCCCGTGGTCTGGAGAGGAGCAGGAGAGCCGCTCCTTAATGAGAAGCATGGAGAGTTTTTTTAAGAACGAATTTCGTGTTCGTGGAGCTTCATCATCCGCAGAAGAAAGATCGAGGAGGTGAAGAGGGTGGGACGGGGTGTTAGTCTGTGGCGATGTTTGCAATGTTAGAGACGCCATGATTGTGTGCGTTTGTGTGTGTGTGCGTGCGTGTGTACCGCGTGCGACGTCAGTATATATTGTTTGCAAAGATGAATGAATAATGGAGGAGGGGAGGGGATAGCACGTGGCGGCAAATTGAAGGCGAAGATTGTAGGGGAAGGGGTGGAATCTTCTCTTTGCGAAAAACGTTTTTTTATTGGCGTCGATTTGGATTACATGTAAGATTGGTGCTCAAAATATTAAGATAAAACGGAGGAAGAAGACGCCATGCGCCTGAGAAGAAGATGTTAAAGTAAACACGCTATTAAAAAGTAAAAATGTTAAGAAACAAATGATTTGGATTCACACACTCTTTAACTCACGGAAAAACTATGACGTTTTTGAGATTCGAATGTCTTCCTGGATGTTTGTTAAAACATACTGCGTCGTTGCATGTGCAGAATTATCTTGTTCCAAAAATAATATTATATAATAACAACAAAAAAATCAATTATCTCGAGACAATCCAAGGTAAAAAATAGAATTGTTGAAGCGTTCTTAAGCATTCTTCTTCATTTTCCATTTTCTAGAGTTTACCTTAGCTGAAGCGGTAGTTGTTTGTTCAAAAAGGCATGATGGCATATGAATTAAACACCATTTTTTTATTTACGGCGGAAAAGGAAGGTCTTTTCTACAGTACACTTGCGCACCTGACCAATTGCTGCACTCTGTGCTTAGATGTGGCTCTGTAAAATCCCTTTAAAATTACTATTTTGAGACTAATGGTAGATTTTAAACGGTAACTACCTTCTAGCCAAAAGAAATGGCAGGCAGCGTAAGCACATAATTAAGAGTGTAATTTTCATGGAGGTGGTGATATTTTCGTGAAAATAAGTCACTGTTGTGCGTCAATATTTTGAAATAATTAGTGTATGAATTAGTTCAATTTTAGCATTGAACTCGTGAGAGGTATCTTCTACTATCAGAAACAGCTTAGGGAAAATTAAATACTGCGTTTAAGACAAAGGACAATCATATTTCGAGGGCGAAATATTGAGGTTGAAAATTGTTAACCTATCGTGAATGAGAAAATTTTATAAATTGTATTATGATTTAATCCTTGCGTTTGTATTATATTAAATTATCATTTGAACAATACACTCGTGTAGTATATTTAGCTACTTTTCAAAGTGCAGGAATTATTGGAAAACTAATATTTGTAAAATAATATCGGTATTTGATTCATAAAGATATTTGTTAGTCACTATTTGCATTTAGTTACGAAATATTGTTTTCAATTTTTTTATTTTTCCATCATTGGTATGGCTATTCAGCGTCCCTATTTATTTCAAACGAAGGCTATCTATCGAAAAAATTAAGTTTAAATGCTTTTAATTGTGTTAAACTTATCAGCCTTTCAAAGAAAGTCTTTCCATATTTTGCAAACAATTTTTCTTAATAAAGGGTGTTTTCAATGAACTAGGCCTAACACATTAGTTATCAGGTAACACTTCAGTTTGAGGATGATAAATCCTCACGCTAAAAAATATACTTGAATGTGTGTACAAAAATTTATTTGTTTCCATTAATTTAGTTTAATGAATAAATAGGTACTTCATTTAATGCCAATGAGTAATACCAATGAAATTAGGGAGGTATTAGGAGTATGTGATGGAACTCTTCATGTTCCAATCTTCTTCATCATGTCACCGATAATCTAATTATTGCCCAAAACGTCTTTGTTCTTCAATAGTGGGAAGATATGCGTTAAATATTCACCATTAAGTCATCATTCCTGATTTAATAACACACAAGTGAGCCTTATCGCAATTAAATTTGATGGAGTCCGTAATTCCAATTTTCACATAACGTAGGAAAATATTAAAATCTAAAGCGTGTGCGGACACAATTGTCTATCCTAAATACACCAAAATGAAGATTTTCTTGCTCCAATAGACAGGAGAATGTGGAGAAATACCCTTGAAAGCGAAGACTATGTCAGTAATTTAGTTGGTTAATGCATTTCAGATATTAATGGCAACTGTTTTAAAGTTTTGGTTAACGGACATAGATATCACAACTGTGCGGCAAAAACTCATTCCTTCTTCCTGTCCGAACACAATTCGTCCACTTCCTCTTCGTTCATTCTCTTCCTTCATTCTCTTCCTTCATTCCCTTCCTTCATTCTCTTCCTTCATTCTCTTCCTTCATCCTCTTCCTTCATCCTCTTCCTTCATT
>LYUA01001259.1:5438-15649 GCA_002093875.1 Calopteryx splendens | reverse complement strand
ACATAAACATACAATGCTACGAAATCATAGTATCATAAAAGGACCGACTCAAACGGAGGTACTCAACGCTGAAGGGTTTCTGGTTTTCAGATTTAGGATTATGGCGAACAGAGCTGGACAAAAACATTTTTTTTTAACCTTTTAAAATTTTCTAAACAGATTTTTATAATTTTTTTCACATTCCCTAAAACTTTTATTAGAACAGAGAAATATTTTTTTAAATGTGTTCTCAAAAATATTTTAATCATTTTCTTTCAGTTCATTAGTGGTTTTCAGACAATGTTTACTTTTTTGTTAAAAAAAATCCAATTAAAGAATGCGTTCAACTTTATCGCAAATTTGCCTGAAAGACGTACATTAAAGTGAATGCTAAACAAGTAATTTTTGATTAACTTGCGTTTCAACCTAATTCACCGTTGAATATTTATGGTGAAATATACCACCATGCATCAAGATTGCAATTAATAATTGGCATCGTTTTCTGAATGTTTTTTTAAATATTTTTGATTCAACTTTCAAATTGATATCAACATTTGTTTTAAACACCACGTTGAGAAAATGGCAAAGAAGTTATTTCGTGAGATGGAGATATATTCTAATCACCCGACACTTCCATCATCGGAGGAAGCTAAACTTCATAATGTCATGGTTTACAATTCAAATGAAGTCTTCCTTTCCCTTGGAAATACACCCCGTGAGTATTTCACCATATAATTCCCTCCTTTTGATTTGAAACGGAATAAGTTCTCACCTTGGTCATTAATACAGGTTCCTCTTTTTGCTACTTTCTTATACTTTCATTAATTCTCAACTTTTTCCCTTCGTTACACTCAAAATATTTAAAGCACTGTTTCATACGATCACGAGGTTTTTTGGTAGCTAACTATTAAGATAAGTCAGCTATGCGTAAAATATTGGAAATATACTTAAACCCTTACTAATTATGGCAAGAAACGCGGTAAATTCCCATGATGTCTTGTATAAATTCCTTCCATAAAATGTTTGCTTTGAAGTTCCTCTCAAATCCGTTCTAAACGGTAGCATTCTGGACGCCTAATTCAAAGTCAACCTTTACAATTCTTTTGGGTTAAAATTTTTATACTTTTTGGTAAAATTATTTACCATCTCAAAACACTAGAGAAAACTGGACATTGGAAGAAATGTGATTCTTCTGATAGATAAGTATTTATATATTTCCTAAATAAGGCTGCTCTTTTCTTACATACAGGCATAGGTATTCAATTATACGAGGTGCTACCCAAAGTTGTCTTAAATTTTAATACTCTGCCCAAAGAAGTAAAGGTACATGCGGCTGGGCGCCACTGGGTGTGTATTGCAGCTGCCAGTCCGACAAGCGGCACCTACGTGAGTGTTCGTGTTCCTCAGTTTTTCTTGTTTTCGTTACACCGTGTTCTTCTCCGTCTTCGAATTCCGGAATCTCTCCCACTCTGAAGAATTCTGCTTTGCTTCTCAGGGTCATAACCGTGTACCCATGTTTCCTCGGTAGTTATGACTCCGGACAAGAAGTTTGAGTCATCATCTTGAAGTGTTGCTTGTAGCTCAGTACTCGACCTCGACCCGATGGTCTCGGGATAAGACCTCGCTGCAATTCGTCTCAGTATCATCGCTAAATGCAGGCATGTGTCCTTGACGTGTCCCGTATGACAGTAAAACCCTTTTAAAAACGCCTTGGATTGTCTGATTTCGGTACTCGAAGCTTGAAGTAAAGGTTAATGCAGATAAACTTACGTTCTTCACACAAGCCATTTCGGTATTCTCAAACAGAGAAGAACTGCGTATAAGGAATGAAACAAAAACTAAGAATCACGTGCACGCTCCAAGATGCCGCTTGGCCGACTAAATGCTGTGGTAAAGTGTAAACATCGCAATAGATAGTTTTATCTTATCTATTATATATTGCAATCGAAATCAAAGAATGAACGAAGAAAATGTTTGACAGTTACTTCTGATCGTGAACCTCGAAAAATGTGTTATTCAAGGTTATTTTATCGAATACATATGTTAAGTATGAACATTGAACCTGAATGGCATACATCGCGTTATTTTATTTCCTATCGATGCCCGTCTGAAAGATGTTTATTCTATTTTTATTATTACGCAAGACATCTAGCTCGGCTTAAGAAATATATTTCACTAACTCTGATGCAGTGTTAATAATTGTTAAATATCACACCATTAAGGATTGAATTCGTCACACCATTATATTACAATTACCAACAATTGTGGTAGTTGGCATTATATCTATAGTTCAAATAGAGGTATTAATTATCTAAACAGGCAAATAAATGGAGGAAAAAATAGTAATCTGCATTTAGATCAAAATACATTTTATTGGCAGGATTAGGACATTAGACAAGGTAACAGTAGATGGATAGCATTTTTTTCAAAATTTTCTTCTTTTTCATTTCTTTAACTAAGGAATATTTATGATTTAGGCTCTATATTTAATTTTAATGGCGTGATAGTGAGATTTGTTGGTATATCGTATAGAAATTCCTCAGTAAAATGCATACATTAAAATATTTGATACTTACATCTCTTTTTGGGACATACATTTATTTATAAAGGAAATTTCCAGAATGTATCATGCCATACAAACTCGTTGGATTGTAAAAGCTACAGGACTTGAGAGTCATTATTTCTTTTCGTGCGCATGAATGACATGCACACATATAATGACTTGCAAAAATATTGGAGTAAGAGTACATTTTTGATGCTTTTAAGAGATCCTGAAATCTATTATTAAAATGCCTGGTTCTTCGGAGGATCATGGAATTCCTTAACACTGTTGATCATAAAACCATTTGCATTCCGTTCAGACCGTCTTCATCCATCTTCAGATTCATATTCTTTCTCTCTCTCTTCCTCTTTTCATTCCTCCCAAAATGCCAATTTATTTCCTATTCTTCGCTTACGCAATTTTCTTTCTTAAATAAATATTAAGTTAGCCAATAAATCTGAATACAAAACTAATTGAAACACCACGATGATATATCTATCTATCTTCCAGTAACTCCGTAAGTGGGTCTTGCGAAAGATTTGAGTAGAGTTTGATAGTTGTTTACCATAGAGGAATATAATACAAAACAGAAAAATTGTTGTAAGCATCCAAGCACTTCCCATCAACTAGCGATTATAAAACATTGTGCATAGAGCAAAAAATGAAAAACATGAGTTTTATGCCAGAAATAAATGATAAATACCTAGCATAAATCGCTCGTTCGTCAAAAGCCTGATTCTCCAACAGAGTGAATCGCTACAGCATCCGCTTCCGTTGGGAAGCTTTAACATTCTTTTTATATTTGTTTGAAATCCTTACTCCACAATCTTCCCCCAGCAGCCCCAAACCCCCCCTCCAGACTCTCCCGACTCCCTGTTTTTCTTTCCCCCTCGTCCGTCTCCTTCCCTTTATCTCTCCTTCCTCCCCCCTGAGCAAATATCCTTTGCACTTCGGATCTATTTGCACCCTCCCATCCCTTTGTCGCCGTCCCCACCTCTCCCTTGGCTCCCCGCTCCTATCTACTCTCCGCTGACTTCTCGCAGGTCCACGGCCCTTTCTGGTCCCCAGTCCTTTTAAAGGGATCCGTGGTGTCCCGTGGGCGGGGGCGTGGGCGCGAAGGCGGAATCCAGGGGTCGCCTGAGAAGAGAGGGGTGGGTGTGCGGAGGAGGGAGGTTGTCTACCTCGGGAGGGAGTCTCTCTGCGAGACGAGGGGGAGGTGGGGAAGGGGAGGGGCGCGAGAGAGGGGGAGGGAGGGTCCGAATGGATGAGGTCTACGAACCCGGAGAATTAGAGATGGAGTTATATTATTCCGAGGTGTCGGGTTTCTCTGGGCGTTGTGCATCGCGACGCAGAGCACGTCACCGTCGAGGGGCAGACGCCTGGACCATGTGATTTGCTAAGATGGCGAGATGGGCGTGGAACGGTTTGTGGGGTCACAGGAGCATAGAGTGATTCATATATTTTCATTTTGAGGAATGTGTCCCCAGAGAAGAAGCACTTTCCATTGAATTCCCGTTTTTCCGGTGGAACATCAACAACTTGGGAGAGACTTAGCTTCATCAAAAGATAAGTCGGGAAGAGCTCGGAATATAAATTTAGGAGAGGTATCATCATTTCGTTTCGTATCACCTTGATTGGGCGTCGAGAATTTATACCACGCACATAGGCACCTAATTTCTGTGAATAGAGAAGTGCTCCCCGTTTCATTATCCATATCCATATCGACGAATTGAAAGCAAACTTAAATTTTTGTTATTAACTAAATATTAACTTTTAATGATGTTCATGTTAACACTTTATTTCCTAAATGCGTAATACTATCTCGGAATATGCTTTGTAAAACAATATTTATGTTCTGTGGCAACAAATGTTAATACATAACAGTCACTTAAAAACTTCGTAAAGTCCAAGGAAAGGATTTCTCACGTAACAAAGAAACAGTAATGTAAAAGTGACGGAAAAGTTATATTCTTAGTTACTACAGCTGCAGCTGATTTTACAAAACCCTTATGAACAAATGGGTTAAATCAAGAAAATGTAAGAACAGAAGAAGCGTGTAACTTTAGAGGCTAGTCATAGAGGGTTCATCAAATGCTAGAAGATTAATTAAGGCTAGTGTTATTATATAAAGATTATGCTATGAGGTTTAGAACTACCATGAACATGAAGAAGAAAACGCATCTTCATCAGAATTTCTTGGGATAAAATATGACGTTTTAGGGTTTAACTGGTGGGGCATGAGTCGAGAGTGATGACAACTCGGAAACAGGAAGCATTGTATGAATAAGTTCAATGAATGATATAAATATCCATTTTCCTCGTAAATTCACTTGATGGTGAAGGAAAAACCCTCATCAGATTCTCTAAAATGTTATTTGAGTATACCATCATATGAAAGTCAAATTTTAGAGCCCTAAGTATTTAACTCGAAAAAAATGAGGAAGAGTCGTTTACTTTACAAAAGTTCGGCCTGCTTACGTCCGGACTATGGACATTTTATCTTAAGGAGAAGTGCATACAGCAGACAGACTTTCATTTTAAGAACTCAGTAAAAAGAAGATGAGAAAACGAAGAAATATTTACTCGATGAAAAAAAATAAAGGAGTTGGGGAGAAAAATAAAATAACAATGGAGGGAAATGCTAATATCTCTCACCTTTCTAGTCGAAGGTCTTTAACCAAATAGTAGTATTCAAGTGATAACCTACTGTTTATAATGGAAATTAATCGATAGGTGTTTAACACATTGATGTTAAATTGCTCTATTACGATCTAATGTACAGTTACATTATTAGGGTTAGATAGAAAAAATATTAATAAGTTGGGGAAATGGTGGCAATGAACTCGGGTGCGTTGATCCAAACAAAGGTGGCTATAGCACACAATTTAAAAATATCGACTAGAGTGCTGTACTTGAAAGACCTCCTCGTAGCTTTTATAGCATTAACACTCAGCAGAAAAATACTCTATCTACCATTCAAAGATAACCTTCCTATTAAAGTTACCTTTTGGACTGTCCCAAAAACAGTATTCTCAACCTAAAAGTGAACGTTTCGTGCAAGCCACCTATTCTTGTTTGCTACCAAGCCAATTATTCAGTATGTACTTTTTTACTTGCCTTTATACCACCGGAGAGGCCATTTTCTTCCACCCCCTTCCCTATTAATTCAACGCTAACTCTTCTAATAAAACCTTCGACATTCTCTTAGTATGCCCACCACCCATTTTTTCTGCCTTCTTCGGATTTCATAAAAAAGCAACTTCCTCTCATCTCTGAACATATATTTAAAACGCCATCGTCAGTATTCCCCTTTTTCCAACTCATTTACTCCATTCTCCTCCATATCCACACCCCCTCAAAGGCCTCTTATCACAAAGGTGGTCATTAAAGGATAAATGGGCAACGTTATAAGCTAGAATGTTCCGGGGTCAAATCCCGGGAGATATCTTTTGGCACGCTATCTAAGATACGCAAGCGGTGAGATTTTCTGGGTGTCGAAACTGCAAGTGGCAATTGGAAGGGAACTGGAAACCGGAGTTAAATGGTTGAACTTCACACTCCTCGGGAAGGGAAGGAAGGCACGCCTGATTTAAGGTGTGCTCAATCCTCGTGAATAAAAGCCAAAATTGGATCGGTGGTAGGTGTAGGTGACCAGATAAATAAGCACAATGGTCATTAAAAAGATCGCATTTATTTAAGCACAATTCCTACAGTTTCTTTTGGTATTTACAAGAAATTAACACTGGTAGCTTTATAAATGAACATAGTATGTACATATATACACAAATTTGTTTATAGTCAGCAGCGGATGATTTTTTGTGAAACAGTTCCTCAGTTGGGAAAAGAAACCCAATCACTGGATATTTTGATTCATTCCTTCGTGTGAGCAGAAAACCTTAAGGGAACTGAAATACACCAATTCGAAAAAAAAGAACCCCGGATGCGTTCACATGACGAAGTCCCTCCTCACCACAGAGCGACCTCCAAAAGAGAGACCGTGCATGGGAAAACGCTGGCGCAGTCCACTTCCGAGATGCCCAGGGCGTCGGCGGCGTCGTACTCCCTCGCGCTCATCTCCTCGTCCTTGGTGTCCACTGGGAAGCCGTTGCCGTCCACTCCCGTGTATTCCTCCGTCATGCCGCGTCGAAGGGGCGGCATCCTGGAACAGGGAGGGAGGGAGGGACCTGGCGATAAGGAGCTCTGGAGGTGGGAAAGGGGACTTTCGAAGGAAGCAGTCGGGCGGGGGAAGAATATTACCAAACCCCGATACACTGCTCGCTATATCCAATGGACCCTAATGCCAAATGCGGTGGTTGCCAGTCCTTTCAAATCTTTTCATGAACCACATGTTTTGGTGTATTTGTGGACATTGTGGGAATCGCGAAATTAAAACTCACATTTCTCTATGTTTCTGACCGTCAAAATATTCACCCATATTCCTCTTGCGTTTTCAACGTTCGAGGATGATTTCGTCCTCTTGACTAACTCTCCAAATAACTCAGAGAGCAGGCTCAGATGTGTTAAAAGAAACATCCACCTCAAACGCCATAATTTAAATCCCAACTCTTGTCGTCACGATGAACTAACACGCACAAAATATTTTCATGGGTGGTTCATCAACATGACTGATGAACCACCTTTAGGCAAGATCCACAGCATATTGTCATGGGTGGATATAAAGACTTCGCAGCTATTTATGGATTCCCCTCCCGGACGATGAATGGGATATCCCGTTTAAAATAATGGATGCATTATCATAGAAAGTGTCATAATTCATTTAGTCTCCAAATAAATGTTTACTCACGTGAATATGACGCGGAAAACATCTTCCATCAGGTTACCTCCAGGTGGCAGCACCTGCTTCGCCTCGCATATGGTCCTCAGGACGCACACCCTCCCGCCTAGGCCTAATCTGGAGGAAATTTATAATAATGTTATTAAGGTGATATTTAACAGTCAAACGACTGTTTGGAAAATGTATTAAATTCTTGTAATACTCCTAGTTCTTTGTTACCGATAAAAATGTAATGGTTCAGATTAATTTAAAAAATTTGAATTGTGGTCACATAAACATTATTTGCAAATGCCGTTTCTTTTTCTTCTCATTAAATGAATTCGAATGAAAAAAGGCAGATTTTACTGCCAAGAATTTGTTGGAAGTATATGCTATGACCATATATGATAATTATTATGATGATAAATTCATTAAAATTTATTTTATCGCAATTCAAAAATCAGAGTTGATATAAAGTTGTCGATCATCTTTCAGTAGCGTCACAAAATCACACTTAAGACGCATTAGGCTACATGGATATTTATATTGTCAACGTGGATAAAGATAAAACACAATGCCTGTGAATTAGTTACAAGTGAGTTTAACAATAACAGTTTCAAAAGTAACTGAAATAATTCTTCAGAAATGGAGTTTTTTTTTCATTTTAATCAAGTTTAATATGAATTTCCTCGTCCATTGTAAAGATGACGATTGAAGAAACTTTGCCCTTATTTCAAAAAGAAAAAGAAAGTTCTAAGAAATAAAAATAGCAATGGCAAGTAGTGAGAAATGACGAGATGAATTCTGGAATTTCCATTAACTCTGGAAAACTAATTAATGAATTTAAAATACCTAAACATTACTCTTTCAGCTCTTGTAAGCACCTCTGAAAGGAAAAGAATGTTTTTTACACTGTTCGGAGCTCAGAAAATTAGATTGTTATGAAAACTTTTCCACTTAGTGTAGGCTGTTATTTTAGAACTCCAGGCTCATTTGATGCGATCTTTCGTTACGCAAATGGCTCTCACAGTTCTCGGAAAGTCTAATGGAAAGGGAAAAAAGTAATTAAAAAGATTATGATTAAAAAACTGTAACTAAGAGAATAATTTGGATTTCCATATTTTAAGTTAGAAAATGCGGATCCTTAATATTAATATTATTCAAAATCCTGAGAAAAATAAATTTTACTCACATTAAAATGTGAGTGAAAAATAATGAAAAATATTTACGGTAATTAACACGTTTAAAACTTCATATATTATTTCAAACGCGCATAGATGTCAAATAAATTATTGGATAACTTTATCTTAAAAATATATTTGACCATGCTGTTTTCCAGGATGACCTGGTTCCCAGATAAAATCATGAAACATCATCATCTAATAGTAATATATAAACCAAATTAACTTCGATTCATCATCTCCTTTATTTAAGTAGGCTCTCTTAATATAAATTATTTTTATCATAATCATAATCTGTGATCCGAGTAGTGGTAAGGAAGAAATAAGATATCAGGGTAATAGGTAGGGAAATCATTAATTCGGTCAGACTGGTGGACGACCAAACTTATTGCTGAGCTCACTGCCGAATGGGACGAAATAAAGTACATGAGAATGAAGGTCATGAGGTTTTCGAGACACAATAATCCTAATTTAAACATTAAAGTTAAAGAGCATAAACTTGTGCATCAACATTTATCTATTTAGGTAGTGTTTCAGGTAAGAGTGGGCATGTGGTAATGATATTAGAAGGAGATTTGCTTTCGATAAAGAAGATTTAACACAGAGGAAGGTGTTGATGATAAGTGAGGATGCAGAATGAAAGGAAAATGATCTAAGAAGTTTTTTGCATGTTTGGAAAGTAGAGAAAGAGAGATTGGGAGAAATCAAATGAAGGCAAGAAAAGTGGACGCTTGTCGTATTGAGCGACAGTGGATTGTTGAAGAATGTTGGTTAAGCGAGGTAAAGGCAGGTAAGGCCTGTGTTGCTAAATGAATGGAGGAAGAAATTATGCGGAACATGAAGAATTGGATATTGTAAAGTAGGCTTTTCCGATGTTAGTGTCATGTTTGTCGTACACGGCTGGTATCCATAAAAAATCTTCCCTAACCGGAGGACAACCTCAGATAAATGTTTTTTTAAGAATCAAAATTCATTTTCCACTTTTTTTCTTGTATTTTCACCAATATCTTTTCTGTGCTAATAAGGTATCCTACCATATATCAATATCATTAATATTATTATTATTATTAATGGTAATCTACCGGTTAAGGTAGGCTCTGATGGACTCACCCCTTCAGTATCACTATCTTCTTTTCTGCATACTTCCTGCCTCCCTTCATTCCATCTAACACGCATAATATTTTTCTCCCTCTCCCTCGCTTACCCTATATTCTACCCTCTATCAAATTCTTCAGTAAAAATCAACACTCATCACGCCATGTATCAATTTTTCCTGCCTTTTTTCCCCAATATTCCCCCAAATTCCCAATTTCTCCATATAGCCTTCTCTCATACCCTATCATTCCCAAAACTTCTTCGCTCGTTTTCCTTCCATTTCACCTTTTCCAATCTCCTCCATACCCACATCCCAAAAGCCTCCTAACCTACGCTTTTCATCATGACTCAACGACCAACTTCCCGAGGCATACAAAACTACACTCCATATCAACGTCATTATTAGTCTTTTCTTTACATCCCTGCCAAGTTCATTGCCATCAGTTCTATCCTCCTTGTAAAAGCTTCTTTACCTATTGCAATTCTTCTTCTAATTTTTCTGCCACATTGTCCAATTTCGTCCAAAACGCTGCCTTAATAGTTAAAATGATCCACCTGCTCAAGTTTATGTCCACCCACTTGAATGTTTACCTTAGGTTTCCAATGTCTTGAGAACCTCATTACCTTCGTTTTCTTCTCA
>LYUA01001258.1:281654-293384 GCA_002093875.1 Calopteryx splendens | reverse complement strand
TGTGTGCAGAGGACTCCTGCTCCAGACACTCTTCTCTCCCCCACCCCCACTACTGACCCTCTCCTCTCCACCCCCCTCCCCGCCGCCCCCCTATGCGTCCCGTCCCTCCAACTTCCCATCCTTTCAGGTTCACTCCCCGGAATGAGATGTCCATTCCCGTGGACTCTTCACCACCACCACCACTCTCTTAGCACGACGACTCCCCGTTCCCTCCACTCCCCCGGCCATATTTGCATCCACTGTTTGCTCTTGACATTCTTCTTGTTTTTCGATCCCTCCAGACAGTCAGCCTCCCCATCTCTCTCCCACACTCCATCTCTATCCCTTTCTTTCTCTCTCCTCTCTGGTCTGCCTATAAACGAAACGTTTTTCCACTGCATAAACATAAATGTGAGTTGAGTGTGTGAGCATTTACATAACATATACATATTTACGTATGTATAGCCACGCACCTACCGAGCGTCTCCGACGGTTTTACCAGCTTCCCGAGCTACAGCTATTCGGTTTTTTTTAAGCGCCATGACTCTTAGGTTTTTTTTACGTGCTACGGCCATGATCCGCATGTTGTGGTCGTCTAATCTCTGCCGACGGCGACCGATCCCGGCGTGAGTGACTGGGAGGGAGGGATGGAGGGATATAAGGGCCATATGGCGCTGCCTTCACCGGGAGAGCTGCGCCATTGCTTGATCCCCGCTATCACTCTTAAGTAATAGAATGGCCGGGGAAGAATAAATGGAAAGGTAGGAAGTTGATTCATGATGGATCCCCTTGTGCGTCTTTTTCTTTCTCCTTTATACGTTAATTTCCCCTGACGTCAAATATGATTCAATTTGCCGGCCTCGGTGACGGTGGGTTAATGTCCCCGCCTGTTAATCCAGAGGTCGCGGGTTCGATTCCCGCCAAGGGGGGGAGTCATCACCTAGGGATTGGGTGTTTGTAATTGTCCTTATTAAGTTTATAACCTGATGTAAAAGACCAACTAATGACTGTTTTCAGGTTAATGATAAATAAATAAATAATTCTATTTTTACCACTAGCCGTTAGTCTTTGAGGTATAAATAGCTAATATCATTAGTTAATGGTAATATGTTGAGTTGCGTCATTTAGGATCCATTGATTTCATTTAACCACCTTAAGCTTAAACTTTTCTTAACATTTGTTGTAATCTATTCTCTTCCTTCCACCTTTCTGTTTCACAATATTTTTCTACGATTTCATAACTTATCACTTCTATTCAGCTACTGTTGTTTATTACCTTTTGAATTAGTGTTCTCTTTGTTCCCAAATTCCACAGGCTGTTAAGACATCGTTAGAGCATACTTTATTTTTTTCACTGTGACCATTTGCATCGAGTAAAGGTGAGCACTGTAATTATATACGGGAATGTTAAAGAAAATGTAAGTATTCGCTCGTAATCTACAAAAAACCTGATGTGTAATACCTAAACGGTGATATCAGAATGCGGCTGTAAACTTCCAAATTACTAAGAGGTAGGAAGAGAATGGAAATCGGAGATCGCCACGTCTTTAAGGAGCACGTAGAGACAACTTCCCTGAGAGGTCAAGTGGCTGACCTGCCGATGATAACGCGGGCGGTTTCTGTGAGCAAAATAGGCAGAGTTGATTAACTAAGCCCAGAATGATCTGCCAGCCCCCAATCCAGATAAGCAATGAATCCCACCTTTATTCATGCGCCCGTCTTCTAGTTATCATAACGATAAAAGCCACACTCTCTCTCTCTCTTGCACGATCCTCTTTTCTTTCCTTTGGAGATGCACAAGGTCTATCACGCGTACGCTGAGATTGTTTCAGCACAATCAGACTCATTCACCTTCTTATGAGATTCCGTCACTGAGCCCTTTGCTTCAATGGCGGTTCTTGTTGATCAATATTGAATCCTCTCAGACTTAAGATTACTCGCGACCGATTGATAGGCGTCGTTATGGCGTGCCTCTTTATAGTGCACAAGGAACTCAGTATCTGTGGATTATCAAAAATATTTATCAACGATGACGAACCCTCTCGATTACGATGGCCGGAAGTCACAGTCGTAAGGCAAATAATGGGGCTCTGTTCTCTGACGCGCCTATGCCTCTTCAAGGTCGAAAAGTCACCAACTCTGCGCGATCATTGTGTGGGCTCTCTCATGAAGGACAGTCGCAATCTGATGAAAATGCGCAGTGCCTGATGCAAGCGGGGACCTAGGGTTCATTCTAGGTTATAATCCAGTTGTGCTTAGAATCATATTTACATATTTTAACCAAACTAAGCTTTTAATTACATTAATGATATTCGTTTAATATTTTCATGAGATGTTAGCATATTTGACTCCCTTAGATAACGTCTCATTTTTAATGTGGATCGTTAAGATCTTAAAGTGATATTAATATTGATATTTGAGGGTTAGTAAGTGATGTGGGGTGAAATTTGCTAACGTTGCACTCAAAAACATACTCCTCCAATCTCCGTACATCACTTGTAAGAGACGAAATAAAAATTTGTTTTCGAACTTTCAAAGTACCGTATTAGAAGCTAAATGCTAAAAAAAATAACTCGGATTTAAGTGAATTTATTAAACTTGAACGAGAAGACCATCATGTAGACATCGCTTGTCGGTAAGACATTATAGCCTCCACTAGGCTCGTATCGAGCCGCAAGGGTACTCCAGGTACTCCAGTCTTTTAATGAGGAATGTGAACAAAGAAAATCACATAGGCTGCAGATAAGGAATTGAAAATTTGAAGGGAAACTAAATGTGATGTAATTTTGAGCCGAAGATGGTATTAAAAGTAAAGGGCGCCTCGAAAAAAAATGAGGCTTTCCAACATCCTTGGTATCAAAATATGAGAATTGAACCTAAATTGCTTTTATGTTCCAAAAAAGGCGGGTTGACAAATTTATTTCTTATTTATGGTGCATTCATCTTTTTGATACATAAGATGCCAAAATTCAGCAGGGTCCGTATCCTATTGAGGGCATGAATAGGTTAAATACACGCTTGATAATTAATAGATGATACACATTTCATAAAATATACCGGGCTGGGCATTTAGTGAAGCATTAGGTATAATTCACCGACTTGGCATTGGTAATAATATCATTAATAATTTATTATTAATGATTTTATTACCAAGGCACTATTCCTCAACCATGGTCCTATTATAGCTATTGTGTGCTTTTTACAACTATTTTTTATTCAACCTCTGGAGTTTACTAAGCGATAAAGATTATGAGATGATATCACGAAAAGAGTGGTAGCATAATGGATGAAACTTCTCCGAATAAAGCACTTCTCTTAATGCTTTCGCGATTGTCTTGAAATTAATTAATGCCGCTTGAATACGCCGAGTCGTAGCATTATTTATTCTATGGATACGAACAATGAATGGAAGAAGAATCTCAGTCCGTCACAAGTGAAATGGAAGATAAACGAAAGAGTTCCTTTTCTTATTTTATAGTTCCTTTCTTTTTCTTATCTTATAATGCGTTTTATGCATTATTGAGTAGAATTAGAAGGAGAGTAGTCGGTTATGCATAAGTAGAAAAAATATATACTGGGATGAAAGGCTGGAATTACTTAAAAAGTTTAAAAATTGAATGAAAAACTAACTGGATATCGTCAAATAAGGATCAATTGAGAGAAAATATAGTTTGAACAATGAAGCAATATAATAGCAAGTTAATAATTATGCACGAATTGGAAACAATAAAAATACATGCCAGAAGATTTATTAACAGGATGTACAATTATAACGAATTCCCTTGGATGAATTCCTTCTCTCGCTTTGTTAGATATCTTTACTGTTCATACTTGTCATCATTTTTTTGTGCTGATTAAATATAGCTATTCCCGTAGGAAAATTAGGTTGTTGAACGATAGAGGAATCATCATCATCATTTAGCGATCGTTTGAGTGGAGATTAGAATAGCGAGAGTAATTTCATGAATATTTTAATTATTGTTTCGGTGAAAGTATTAGGGCTTCCCGAGCCCATTGAAATGTTTCCCAGCGGATTATGCTTTGATATTCCCGTGTTAACACTATTCTGATTTAGGGAACCATTATAACATTTTGTCAAGTGCCAGCTTACTTTAAAGAAGACAAGCAGAGATATGTGAATAGGTTGGCAAATTATTCCTCTCGGAAGTGTTTTGATTTAAGGCTTTGAATTTCCTCCCGGCAAAATGATTCCATAGTTAAATTCCATTGATGAAAACAAATTCCATAGTTTCCTTTCTTCAGGGGCGTTATGAGTTCGTTAAATTATTTTATTCCCTGAAATAACGATTATATTAGGTCATTGAAACGTGATCGATGAAATGGTTGTTGATTGCTCAAATGACGTGGTCACGTACATTCATTCATTTTACTTCCTTTGGACTGACGAATTTTTATGGAAAATCCGATGAAAGAGAATCCCTTGTCCAATGGCATTAAAAATCCTTCCACCCCTTCCAACAATCTATCCATTCAGTTTTCTGTCCGGTCCTGCTCCCAATACTCTGCTTACATTTTCTACTGAGTATCCAATCGTCCTTACACCTACATTTTATATCTCCAGTATATAGGGAAAGTAATAAAACGCAAGCTTCACCATTAGACTCAGCTAAGAACAACGTTGAAACTTTAGATGTAGAAGTGCGCAGTGAAGACCATGATCCTGAATTGCAATACTGACCAAGTATAACCTTTTAAGACCACTTTCAAGTTTTTGGTGACGATTAGTTTAAAAATTATCTTTGCGTGTGGGAGCTCTAACAAAAAACATTACAAATATGTCGGATCCCATATCTGTGCCAGTGAATTGGCGATAGGAGTACGTCATAAAAATGTGGATAAATTCACAATTTTAAAAATTTACAAATGAAATATTTTTACTATACATATAACTGTTTTCCAACGCATATTATTGTAGCTTATTGTAGTTTGTAGCTGGAAACCTTGGAGTTTCTTTTGGTGATTCACCAGGAAATACTTCACTGAATACTTCTATGTACGACAATGTCATAGGTAATAGGAATGTCACCACCGGGTCATTGGAAAGGAAAACGTAAATTCTCAAAAACGTTTTCTCAATAAATGTATTTCGCAATAAAAAATTAAATAAACTTAGGGAATTCTGCCATCTTTTTTTTCAGTTTGCGTAAGATGGTAAAAACGCATTAATAATTTGCGTACATCCTAAAGTTGATTTCATTTTTATTCGTATGAACTATATACCTTAATTTATATTGCCTTTGTGTCGTCTTGAATATGTTTCTTCACTTCATAAATGGTGCGATTCAATTGTAATCTTAGGAAGGGATTTACTCCCCGAGAAAAATGGGAAAAATATCGGAGTATCAGATTGGAGCGTTGACAAAGTCCGTTGGGAATACAATTATTTCGAGCTCTTAGATAAGCAGATTAGGAAATAATTTGGATTTAGTCCATGGAGTTCAACGTACGCACGGTTTGTGTAAATCTTTCTCTGACCTCGTAGGAAGTAGCATATTAATTGGAGATGAAAGGGGAACGAGGGAGACCAAGTGGAGATCAGCTCGAGCTCACAAGGCGTTTACCACGAAGAAGCTGCGACTGGGCTCGAAGAGGATACGTTGACAAACAAACAAGGAAGCAGTGCGTAAAACCATGCGTGTGGAGTGTTTTACACCGAGTCCAAGACATGCGCCGTTGAAAAAGCAGATCAAAGACTGGATGTGTCTAGGTTTTTGGGTATATCCCGTCTTGGATGGTGGTCACCAACGTTTCTTCTCCTTTGGTGACCAACATCCAAGACGCGGAAATACCCAAAAACCTAGACACATCCAGCAATGGACCGCGAAACTATTAACCAATTAACAGATCAAAGACTGTTATGGCCCTTCGAAGCAGGGTGCTAGACACGGATGTTCAACTTCAAATGGGTAGGTAAGGTGAGAAAGGAGAGAGTAGACGGAAAAGTAGAAGGGGTTAAAGAAATATAAGAGCAAGAGAAGAAAAAGTAGAACCCGTTAGATTGGTAAAACCTTAAGCATGATAGATTCGTCGATAGAAGTATTATTCGATCAAAATGGAAGGGAAAATAGAAGTGAAGGTCTCACAAGGAAAGAATACGGACGCATACTTTGGACAAATAAAAAGGAATATAGGGGGAGTGAGTTATCATTGCCTAAGAGTGTTAACATTGGAGAAAGATGAAGGAAGAGAGCTACAACTGACAAATAAGAATCAATGTTCTAATTAAAATACACATGAGTGAATATAATAATTACTCTTTCTTCGTTGCAACGGTCTTTGAATTGGCACCTATAGAGTAGCATGTTAATGCGTAATTGAATGATAATTCAACGAAAATAAAGACACTCAGAACATTAATAAGTGTGAAATTGTTAATGAATCATGAGGAAACGGCCAACTGCGACTCGTAGAGGTGAAATTGAAGATGTTTTAAGTAACGATGGCGAAATACTAGTGACAGTGATTTCGCCGATTGATGCCGGGCCGAAACATGCGGGAATATAGTAAAAGCCAGATATGGGGCGATTGCAAAACGGGAAACGGACTGCAAAGAATAGAATCCGATCCGTAATTAAGGGTCTGCTACCAAAACACAGGGAGTAACTCTTCAGTAACAAATTCCACTTTTCAGGGACATTCTCCAAATGTCACAGTTGGAATTTAATATTTAGGACGGGTTAACACAATTAAAGGTCCATAATGGCTTAATTGCTATACGATTCGCCAGGCGAATTTACTAACTACATGAGTAACTTATAAAAAGTTAATCTATATGGAAATAACAAAAATAGAATATATGTGGAATAGGTGTTGTACTCAATTTCACGAAAGGCGAAATTAAAAATTGGAGTACTTTGCACCGGTATTTTCAAAATAAGCTCCCAAAGATAACAACTGAAAAAATGTGATTTCAAGGAGGGAATAGGAGATATGCCTTTTGAGCATGTAATTACCGAATAATCTTCCCATTATCATGGTTAAGTATATATTTATATATATATATATCTACATGATACCCTGCAAGCCACCAATGGGGTGTGCGGCAGGGGGTTAGTTCACATCAGGCATGAACCAAAGGAATGACACATTCCTAAAGGGTACATGTACCGCAGAAAGGGGCACGTGCAACAATAATGTCCAACACCACAAGCGTCACATGCAAGCACTACACAAAAATGGTAACGTGTAGCTACGTTTTATACCTACTACAAAGAGGAACATTTGCAAAACAATACTACACACTATTCCTTCATGCTATATAGGCAAAATGCATATGAAGCTGCTTAAGAATAACATGCAATCCAAACACACCACCTTTCAAATGCAAACCCTACCTATCCTGTCATCCTTCAATGATTTCGGTAAGATAATTGATGTTCCTAATCCTTCTCTTCTGTGGTCTCTGATTGTGTGAGGAAAGGAGTTTTTTTTATGTATATCGGTGGTGCAGTCTACTCCTCTTATTTTATCAGGGTGGTCTATTCTGGGGATGTAAAGGTGGGGTGAATTAATAATCCCGTCTACGTCTCAAGTGAACTGGACTTTCCTGTACCTTTTTAAGAGTCTTAACCTTGCTTGCTATCTTGTAGCGATTCCCATTCTAGTTTATCTAAGAACCCCGTTTCACTTACTCTTTTCTCATATCATTTGTTTACAAACCTAGATGATCTCCTTTAAACTTTATCTAACCTTTAATTAATTCTTTAATTAATTTCTGCTAGAATGCCAAATCATTGGAAAACGCTTGACACACCATATTCTAACCCTACTTCTTTGAACATAAATGGATTCCTTCTCTCTCCTTCTGTGACTCTCTACCATGTTCTCATTATTTTTTTTATAACTCAATTTTTTGAATCGTTGATTTTTAATCACTGTAATGCTCGCTGACTATCTGTGGTGTCAGATTTTTTACCCCTATGACACACATTAAGTAACTCTCATTGTATCGGAAATTAATAAATTAATGCGCTGGCTATTACGTGGACTTATATTTTTGCTGGAAACTTTTTATGCGTCGTATAAAAATACTAATATACCGGCCTGTCTAATTTATTTTTCCATTAGTGTAATTTAAAGTATTACTCAGTTAAATATTTAAAGGTTTAAGCATATCAGATAATCCTGCCGTACGACGTCGTGTTTCGCCGTAGGGTACAATTATAAAATGATTGTTTTATATATGATTATTTGTCATTATGCATAATTTACAAAGGTATTATTTCCTTTTATAAAACTCATACTAGAAGAATTTGATTAGATCTGGAATATTCTGGAAAGATATAGAGGATATGAAGAGAGAATATGCTCGTACTCAAAATATTCGCTTTCCGCTCTTCCCGTTGGACACTGGGAAATTATGGCAAAAAAGGTAGCGAAGTGTATCGACGAAAGTAATTCATACGCTTGCTCTCTTGGAGTACAAGAAGAGATGGGGAGGGGGCGGAAAGTGGTTACTTTTTCTTCACTCATGCCATAGTTTGGAGAGGGGTCCATCGGTGGAAACCCAAACAATCGGCTGGGAACACAGGGACGCAAACACAGGCAAAAGCAGGGGTGGGAACGGATTGAAACTGTGGCGTGTAACTAACGGGTTTTGTGTAACCAGGTTTGAGCTATCCGGGTTATTTAAACAGTGCTAGGAGGCAGTCATCCATTCTTAATGCCACCTGAGCAATATGATGATTCACTCATTTTTAACTTTCGTTTTCGTTCTACATAGAGCGCGTAGTTAATTTCTCAATTCTCGTTTTGAGGATTTTAAAATAGGGCTGAACAACATTGCAACGCATCCACTTGAACTGAGGTTTTATGAGAATCGATTAGAAACGGTGACTGAAGAGATACCTGATGGTAATTAAATTCAATGAAAATATGTAGTGTGACGATTATATTTTTCGATATTCATCAACAATATTTTTTGGATTTTGAGGTTATAGGAGAACCTTGTGTGCACCTTCTGAGTTATTATCTCTATCTCAATGGTCTTATGAGATCTTAGATATCGCTCATATGAGGCGCAAAATGGAAAATGTAAATAAATGTAAAGTATACTGTATAATATAATCAAATCGCATCAACGATTATTAAGTGTCATCAACATTCCGGTTCACAATGAAAATATGTCAACACTGTAAGATAAATTTGCATTAAGCATCGACGTTCAAAACCGAGATAAAAACAAGAACTGCAGTCCATAAATATCATCAAGAGTTTTAATGCGCAAAAAGGATCCTGTTGAGAAGTAGTAAAATTGGTTAATAACTCTCTGATTGATGGATATTTTTTTTGTAGTTTATTGGTAATTATTCAGGTACGGATAAAGGTTTCCGTCATAAATATAAAAATTACTTATATGGTCAACCAGTCTGTTATAGCAGAAATATGTCATATAATTTCATTTTTACATTAGCATTGAATTACTGGGACGAATTCAAACAATTTGGTATCCATCAGGCTAAACTATATCGTATCTCATTCCTTTCACATACCTACAATGAATTTGCAAAGTTAGAGATTCGTGATATCTGCGAAAAATATACCGGCGTAAATGATTGTATGTTAAGAAATTTTGCTTATTTTTATCTTTTCAAATGAAAATATGGGATAATTTATTAATACTACGAAGATGCGATGCATCTTCTCGTTGTATATATTCAAATATTTGGACATATTCGAATTTTTACAGATAGGTGATTTATCACACATATTTGTTACATATTTGACTGGTTCTTAGATAAATCAAATTGCAGCCTTATGAATAATTCTGTAATGTTTAAATCCGTAGTGAAAGTAGATCCTCCCCTAAGGACATTGGTTAAAAATAGAGAATATGAAGTATATATTAAATAAAAAGGATAAGCGAATCCAAAAAGGAGTGTTCTTATGGGATCACCTCTGAGATCTCTTGGCAATATTTTTGAGACAAAGAACCCGTAAGCATTCTTATATCAGGTACCTTATATCGAGTTCCATTTGAGAGAATTAACATCAACAAAGAAATACTTGGTACCCATCCACAAGTGGTTTTAATTCCTGCTTTGTCGGAATCGGATCCATGGTAAAACGTAAATTCAGAACGCAAGATAGACGAATTACTAACTTTTCTAACTTATTGTGATCCCTCATAAATCGTTAAGAAATTGCATCCATATGCCAATGTGCCTGTTTGCAGGAATGATTAAGAGAAAATACAAGCGTTTTTAATTCTCTCTAGGTATATCAGTAGACCTGAAACATTCGAGATTTATTATTACTCGATTCAAGACTCCTTATGTATCGCCATATGATACGGCGAGGTTTAAGTGGCATCGAATTCAAACAAAATATCCCACGAGACGTGATCGTTGAGCATTCCGTACGAGACGTCGGAAACGTAACTTGTGCTGACATCTGTAACCAAAGGACCAAACTCGCCAGGGAATCGAGTGTTACGATTAGCCGTTGGCGGCAGCACCATGCAGCGCGAGATTCCAGTCGGACAATTTGCATTGGAGCTTGGCGGTCTTTGTGTTTTATTCTTAACAATGGATATTTTAGCACTGTGCAATTAATTTCTATAGTGGCCATAAAAAAGTTCGAAAATAATTTGCTATAGGCTATAAATACTGCTTCAAACTTTTGTGTATTTAGATTGTGGTGTTGGGAAATATAGTCCACCGAAAGGTACCCAAATCCAAAGGTCACAATGATTTTATCCTTGAGGATAAACCCAGATGATATACATCCACTAAGGTACCAATAGGGTTACTGAATGAAATGAATTTGCTGTGAGAGGAAAAAAGTGTAGTTAACCTCTAAGGACGGTGATAAGCTCAAAAATGTGTACTAAAAATACTAGAAAATTATAAGTCAAATTTAAAGCATCATTTCCCGAAGAAGTGACTTGATTAATTATATAACTTGCATAATCTGTAGGTTTTTTATTTAACTTTTGGAAATGATAGCAATTCATCGATGTTATCTGCTGATCGGCAGTGAACCTGCGAAATATATCAGTTATGAGGGGCAAGGGTAGAGGTGACCGGGAACTAAACCGTGATCAGAATATGGGGATATTATGGTTTAATTCCTTGTCCCGATTGATCACATACTGGTTAAAGAAGCCTGTTCCTCTTTTTAATCTAACCACGGCTTCTCACGAAATTCCACTGAGAAAATCGAATCGCTTGGATGATTTTATTGATGAAGTGTCCAGAATCTTCTTCAGATATTGGATATGGGGCTCTGAAAGGATTAGCCAAATGCTTTACTCACTAGCGTACAGCACTGATTGCATAGCAAATAGCATTGATTCAAAAACCTGACACCATTTAACGCTTTAAACTCCACGGAGACCAAATTATCACAAATCAACATTCTAGCCAAGGCTTCTAGACTGATAACATTATCCTTGACCACACCAAAATAAGTGAGATAATTGACAGACTATCATATTCGAAAACCGTAACATTGTATTCAGTGCTACGAAAATGATTTAAAAGTACATAAAATCTGATTAAATAACTAGATAAATCGCGTGCATAGAATCCAAGAAATAAATAGCACCGGTAAAATCTTTGACATCAATTTTCTCCACAAAAAAAACATTTTTCCATTCAAATAAACGAACCAAAACTAAGAAAATCCTTTCACAAGACATGCCGCTTTACCCACCTTCATACGTTCTAATGTATGAATTTCCGTAATTATTAAACAAATTCGTGTTTTCATAAATTTGCTCAGCAATTT
>LYUA01001258.1:88800-99611 GCA_002093875.1 Calopteryx splendens | reverse complement strand
GGGGGGGGGAGAGAGAGGGAGAGGAACGGCTGAGGATGCAGGACCGCCTGGCTTGGTGAATGTTCGGGAGGTTTTAAGGGGCGAGGATATCTCGAGCTAAGGGTGGAATAAGTCCGGAATGTCCTCCCTCCCTCTCCCTTTTCTCCCACCGTCGTTTTCTTCATCATGATGGGTCTAATGTCGGTGGGAGAATCTCAGTGCACGAGATGTGCCCGGGGACGATCCATGAGAGAACGCAGTCTAGGGTTCAAATGGGAAGGGTCCCGTGAGTAGGTGGGCGAAAAGGGAGAGAGTCGAGTTTAAGATATTGAGAAGAGGGAGTTGCGTGAAATGGTGAGGGAGCACTTTGGAAAGTGGCGTCGTGATGGCGAGAAGGGAGAAAGAGTTGGAGAGAGAGGGATAGAGTTTGAGAGGAGAGGGATATGAGAGATGATCGATCTCCCGTCGCATATTGCATTGAGCATATAGCTTGAATTCGTAATGCACGAGGGAAATTTTATTCATTATTCGATTATTAACTATTTCATGGATTTTAATTGGAGGTATAATGCAAAAAATGCTATTTTTAAAAATTATAATCTTCATTCATTATCCCTATTAACTATCACTTAGATAAATTAATACTAATTTTGTTCGTCTTTTCAGTCTTAAGGTAGGTGAAACATCAACAACATTTTTATGCAATTATTATTGCCATTTGATTAAGGTTACATAAAGTTATGCTATTTATAATGTTTGGCTAAGATTTCCAGTGATCCCATTGACGAATAAAAACATTTTAAATATGTATTCGTTGAAAAAGAAGGCAGGAGAAGGGTATGCAGGGCTTGAAGAGTGGAAATGGATTGCTGAAGAATGTGGTAGAGGTTAGAATGCTGGGTAAGCGAGGGAGAGGAAGTAGGCATGTTAGACGGAATGAAGGGAGGCTGAAAGTATGCAGAATTGAATAAAGGGTTACTGTAGCGCTGTATCCACCGGAAACCTACATTAACTGGTAGATTACTTTAAGTAAACAAATAATTCTATTCAAATGCTTCGATTTTACTTTATGGTGATAGATTATTCAAGGACAATGATTGAATGTAATTACTTGATCCAACCATAATGCATATTTTACCAAAAGGGGTTGTAAATGAAAGTAGTAGTAAATGAAGGGGAGGGATAGTAAGTAATAAGCCCTTCGGTGAATGAAATACGGGACTAGTTCCTTTTGCATGACAACCTACGGTGTTTCATAAAGTTTTTAAGCAGATTGCCTCTCTTCTTTAAAGTTTATCTCGAGGTATATAACTTGGAGTTGAATTCGGAAACCCTCCGGGCAGTAGTCGGTAGCTCTATCAGATAAGTTACCACGATATTCACAAAATAACCTAATTGTTACAAAATAGAAAGCATATGTCTTGTTAATTGAAATTTTACTACGGTAAATAGTCGCTGTTTTACATTTCTAATAATTTGATCAATATGTTTTTAAGATACTTGTGAAGGAATTCCTTTATGAGTATTTCATTTTATAAAATGTAACCATTAATTAAAAAATTAATGAATTTTAAACAAACCGTGTGTATATTAGAGAAGGAAATGATTAGGCCAGATAAGCGAATCATTATAAATTATTTTTCTCCATTAGCATTTATAAAACAATTTCTTTCTCCCACATTTTTTTGCTGCCACGTTCATTTTGTCCCTCATTTTTAACCAGCACTATGAAATTAATATTGACAATTTTCTGAACTCGTTTTTTTCTTTATCCATCTGAACGATATTTTTTACCAAATATTTTTACCTCCATGATAAAAAAATAGTATTAAAAAAATTTAAAGTTACTTGACCATTCCAGTTTAACGAATACCATGCTTTCAATATAATATATTACAGCAATCCTAAAATTTAATTATTCTTTGTAAGATTCCATATTATACAATTTTTATATTCACCAGTTTTTAATATTTTGGTAAGAACACGTGCTTAAAATTCAAATCTGATGCAAATTTTATGTTGCACCTGAACATAGTGTGCCTAGTAGGATAGACCTGCTGGTGGAATATATTCTAGATTGATGTAAACATTGCAATAAATTAAATTTTGCTGTTTTATTTTGATGAAAGTAACATAATTTGTAACTTTATAGCTCTACAGGAGCTCTAATTATATAATTTGTAACTTATAGCTCAGGACTGAAATGCTTTAAACTGATAAACGAGAAAACATAAAAATGTACATACAAAAGCGTTTAGAGTTTCAGTGCTACAGTTTAAATGCAATTCACAGCTTTCTGAAGTTTTATGCTAATTTAAGAATTAAACTTGATTCTCATTTCTAGATAATTGAATTGTATGTAGGTGCTCTGTGTTTTAGATAGAAATACCTTTTCAAAATATAGATCGTCTTCAGGTACCTTTCTAATTAAAGGTACAATAATTTTTTTTATTCGCCTTACAAAATGTCGTTTAGAAAACGTGTCATGCACCTGGTTAATGCTAAGGATAAAGAGTTGGATTTTCTGAAGTGTCATTTCTACTTTGCACGTGGTGAGAAAACATCTGAGAACTGGGAATCAGACGAAGAATAAGTATTTGGGGGAAGGGTGGCTTTCGTCCGGCAGGGGAGATGGCATTCGAAAGGGCTTTCATATTGGATGGACTTCGTGGGGCTGTGTACGATATTGGATTGGCTCTGACCAATCTATAAGGGATATCATCGAGAGCATGTGAGCATTTTGTTTCACCATATATCCTTTCAGAACGAGAGAAGAATATTTTGTTGCTGAAGCCCGTACACAATCACACTTGGAAGTCAATTCTAATGCATACATACTCGAAATCTTCATCCTGTATTCCAGTGTTCCTTCTATTTAAATATTAAAAGTAAATAAGTCATTTAAGTCATTCTTTTTCGGAAGAATAAATTATGTGCATCTCCTGGCTTGTCCTCCAATGGCGTAAAAACCATTTTTATACTATTGTGCCGAGATTAAGGAATATCAATTTAGATAGCGATGAAATATTGGAAATTAAAAATATTTTAGTCATTTCAATTAATAAAAAATGCATGCGTGAGTAGTCGAATTTATGTAAAATGCCATCTCACCTAAACCCTGAATACTATGCTCTTATTACTTCAGGTGAATTCACAGTCTCTCTCCCCCAGCAGGTTGGCACACTCCTCGGCAGATATGTATATACAATTGCATACATATCCCGGCGCAGGTCCCCTAAGAATTGACCGAGGAAATAAATTGATTAAAATGTGACGCCGAAGCAATATTTGATACTTTTAGTTTTTAAAGAAATGGTTAATGTTAATCGGAAAGTCAGATTTGAATTCTAAAATCAAAATGATATTTTTCTCAAAGTTACCGAGGAATGTCTAAAAAGGTATTTTTGCTGCTTAATTCGAAATATGAATACAATTTCATATGATGCATCTGAAAAATATATTTTAATAAAAATTTGTATTACTAATTATTATATCTTAACTCGGAAATTAACCGAGTACCAATTTTCAGGGTGAAAAATGGAATAAATTCATATATAACCTTATTTTATAATAAATGATATGATATTTCATGATTTCTCCAAAATGAAAATGTATGATGTATTCCGCCGTGTATTTGTGAACTTCGTCGCAAATGGCTTTGGCATATTATTATCGTGTAGAGGTGGTAGTAAAGTATTTTCATTGTTTAGTATTTGGGTACGAATGCAAATCCTGTTTGATAATTTTGGACAACTACGGTCACCAGAACATCGTGGGAAATCATGTTATTCAACGGATTTTAAGTCCATTTAAGTTATAAAAAATAATTATTTTCACATGGGTTGAATTCTTTTAAGAGTATTACTCACTAAAAAGATTTTAATTTAAATTAGATGACGATTGATGTTAGAGGGCGAAGCATATGCAAACTATTTGTTTTTTCAGAAAAATAGTGCCACGTTCATAAAGAGCTTTGCGTAATTTAAATTCAGTATCATTTATTTTATTATTTAAATAATAAAAATAATATGGTAAATATTTTTTAAACCGAAATTTTATGCATAGATATTTTTTTTTAATGCGTAATTGATATTTGGATAAGGTGTATTCAACATCTAAATATAAGATCTAATACTACTTTAAGAAAAGTAGCTTTCCAATAATTCAAAGCAGATTGAATTTGATATTTTTTCTTGTGAAACATAAATCTGCGACAGACCTTATGAAATATAAAACTTCATCACTGGGTGATTGGACCAATTAATAGAATAGGTGCAATGATTATTTTCCAATGCTGTACAAATTTTCACGATGAGAATTTTAGCTGGCTTAATTGGCTTTTGAAGTTTCATTGATTTTCCTGTCTCCATAGTAGTTTTTACGTTTCTTTCAATATTAGAGTTGGAAATTTGGTTTGATGCGGAGTCGGATAAAGTTAATTTTATATGTTTTCGAGAAATACGGATCTGTGATCAAGGGTAGCGTATCACTCTTTCATTGGATTGATATTTTTACTTGGGGTAGAAGCAAGATAGGGCACTGCACATTCAAAAAGTAAATGCAGAAAGGGTATGAAAGGAAGCGAAAGGAATTAACCCTGAAATTCATTTAAACACTTGTCCCTTGCTAGAGGAAATAAAATCGTACCCATCCAACCTCCCTCTCTATCTTTTTCTCTATCTAACTCTCCCTTCAATTCCAATCCCATTCTCGAAGAAAGGGAAGGGCAGCAACGGCACCCTATTCCATTCCAAACCCCTTCCCCCTGACCCAGCCACTCTCCTTATTCCGAAGTCACTATTCCCATCCCTTATCCCTCTTCTTTGGATTCAAGGAATCCAATTAGAAAACTTTGCTGCATATCCGAGAAGTGAGTGGAGGTCGAGATAGGGACAGGATGAAGGGAGAAAAATTGAAAGAGGAATAAGATAAGCAGGAGTGGGATTTTGCTGGAAGGAGTTGCGGTGGGAATGGGAGACGTGTGGAGCTTGAAGTTTCGGATGCAGATAAGAGTGAAACATAGAGCAAACATAAAAACTTCGTCATCTACACTTCTTAAAAAAATCAATGTAGTATATTGTCGAACATAAATTTCAACTGGCTAAGTTCGCATTTGCAAAACGTACTTTCCTATTGTTTGAATGCTTTAATAAAACCTGACTGAGTTTTAAGTACTCCCTTTTTTCACTATAAAATCTTGAGTATTAGATTAAAGAAACTATTCCTCTCCTATAAAAAAACTGATTGAAAAATATTAGCTATCATTTGAAGGAAAACATCAATGTTCTAGGTGACATTGAACCCAATAGCTTTTAAATAAATGGGTTCTCAAATGAGTCAATTTGATGGTTACAGTATTTCAGTCTAGTATCATATCTGCATGGTGTCATTGCCATCATAATTCTGGATAAGGATTTCATTTTTATGTCGAATAACGTAATTTTCATGAATTATAATTAAAATCTTCTGGCATATTTATGAGAAAATTAATTTTATTCCTTATATATAAAACTTAGGAAAAAGGCGTTTTTATTCATTTCAATTTGGTCGAAGTTACACTTTCGCATTTTAAAAATATTATTGCTAAATTAATGTTTCCAAAAATAGAAACTTTGGCTTAAATATTGTTTTGAAATAAATATTTACTCTGCAATTAATATTTGCTTAAGAATTAATAAAACAACTTCAAACATTTTATTTAACTTTCTGGTCATCAGTAGGTATTAATGCGCCTTCCAAATTCTGGAGCAAGAATTTTTTCTCGTTGTCAAAATAAATATTGATGTTTAATCAATCGGAATAGAAGTCTTATACTAAGGGGTCTACGTCGCTGACCTGGTGACGAAAATAAGGCACAATGGAGACAAGGAGGAAAAATAATTTGACGAACGCCATGAGGGCTAAAAGCACGGGCGTTAAGAACGGGATATTCTGGGAGCCCTCAACTGAGTGATGGACGATGGGAGGAGGGGGATAGGTCTGGGGAGCTGGGTGGATAGAACAGCAGCGGAAAGGAGAGAGGAACGAGGCCGAATGGTTGGAGATAAGAATGGAATTAAGTGCGGTAGAATGGCGAGCAAAGGAAGTCGGGAGGTGCGAGTTATCACGGAGGCAGCGGCTTGGAGAGGGGGATGATTTCGAAGTGAGACGGCTGCGCTGGGGAGGAGGAGGGGAAGGAGAAGGGCGGAATTGAACGAAGCCTAGTGGTGTGGGAATGGGAGGAGGAGGGAGGAACGGGAGCTCTTTGAACGGAAGATAATCACCAAAGGTGAGGGGTGGGATAGGTAAGGACCGGGAAGTGGGAGGATGGAGACGTTTTCGTCTGCCAACAAAAGGGATGAAAAGTTTAACTTCCTTATTGGAATCCAGAGCGATGAATGGTTTTCTCCATTTCTTTCCCCCCTCCCTCTCTTCCCCTTCTCGTCATCTCCTCTCTTAGTCTCGCCCTCTTACACCTCCCCATCCTCGATCTCATTCTTCCTGCCATCCGATCTTGTCTGCGCGTTCTCTTCGTGCTAAGAAAAAAAAAAGTTGGCTCTTTCATCAGCCCTCATACTTTTCGGTGCCGTAGGGTCTCACCTTTTATGAGTCGTTAATTTGAAGTCTGCGGGAATTAATGTGCTAAAGTGATAACACACCTCTCACGCCCGAGCTCACTCCTGGATCAATCAATCCGCCAGCTCAAATCAAAGACAAACGAAATGGCCAAACTCAACGCACATTGGGTAAACTTTGAGGAAAGAGCTGGTATCAAATCCTCCTGCGATATTATTGAATAGACGTCATTTATGAGACATTTTCGGGAATGAGAGGAAAATATCCTGAACATTCACCGTCAGGAAACTGTTTTCTGCTATTAGGTATACTAAGGGAAAAAAGAGTTTTCTCTGAATTTATTATTTAACCTCTTCAGTGTGGTAAATTTCGAATATTTAATTGGCTCTTTTGAATACGATAATGTGTAATTACTCAAGAAGATGCAGGACTTGGCATGCCCCGTATAATTACCATATTAAACAATTGGCAAATTATACGTAAACCTACATGTCAAAAGGACGGGAATGAAACCATAGTATGACCTCAAATGAACCTATAAAATTACAAACTAAAAACTCCTTTTGCTGTCCCAGGTTTATCCAAATTGTTTGATTCTTACGGATACTAATTTTTCCATAAGGAATCCATGGTGGAAAAATAAATTTCCCCATTCACCATACTGTGTGAATTTCAAACGCCATTGGATTCAGTATGAGGTGATCTCTTATCTTTCGGAACAAGGAAACATAAAGTTTCATTATCATATTTTATATTATTTTTTGTTTATTGTATTGTGAGACTAAAATACAAAGCGTGAGTACTTAGGAATGGGGATCAAATTTACTCCGTTCTAGGCATATATGTAATACAATTTTATAGAAAAAGTTGACAATGGTCTAATTCTCATTCCAAAAGTTATAATAAGCCACAGGAGGTTGTAATTATGTTGAATTTCGCTGTCAATTGGCAGAAAAATAAGACTAAAACCCTCACGAAACAATACTGGTGTGCAAATTGTGATATTTGGAAATACTTATCGTTGATTAGTACTGATTTAAAGGTAACTTGAGCAGCTGCAGTAAACAGCCCGGTTGGAGTGATTGGTAAGGATAAGACTCACATCACTTAAAGCTATACACGATGTGTGACTCATCAGTGCAATGGGGTCGGTTTCACTCCCTGTGCTGCCAGAGAAATTTCTAGGAAAAGTGATAACCTAATTACACACAGTTTTAGTAAAGCTGCGGATGCTCGGATTCATCAGAGTCAATTCCAATCCTTCCTGTTCCTAGTCGCGTTCTGCGCATTACCCAACCCTGGGTTTTAAGTATGGCTCTTGAGCTCAGCACCCTACTTATTAAACTTTCTGATATTAATAAATCTTTCGTCAAACGACTTCATTCTTGATTAAAACTCTTTATTCCATTCACATTTTGAAAGCCTTTTATTTACTGAAATTAATTACACCATTTACCTTTCGTGGTTGAGAAGTGGTGCTGTAAAGAAATCACTTTACTACGCTTAAAGTTTTCCGAAAAGAAGAAGTAAAAAAAATTATCGTTTTGCATTCAATCGCATTGAATTTATTATATTCCAGGGCATTAGTCTCCGATTAGTATATTATTAGTTTTTAATGTCACTAAGTATTTTTTACTGACATTTGAGAGAGGACATTAAAAAAAATTGTTTGATATAAAAATAATAGCAAAAACATTTTCAGGGCTTTTGACAATAGCTCTCTTTCCCATCTTTGATTATCAACTTTCATATTGGGGAGGTTATTCGAATATCCTTCAAGGCTGTTCATATCGTGTCGTATGAAGCGATGCCCGGGTATGATATAAATTCCAAAAGTGTCATTTTGCTTTTAAAATAAATACAGAATTGTGTTTTCCCCTCTGGGAATGGGCAAAGTTACATAAAATGAATCGGTCGACAGATGAGGCACCCTACAAATCATTGACCCGCGTCGCAAAGGACTGTCAAAGCAATATCCATCCACCGTGAGGAAATTTTATTGCCAATGACCGCTCACATCCAGAAAGCTTCCATTTGGTCACGACATCCGTCCACCCCTGCCTCTGACTCACTACATCCCGGGAGAATTCTTACTTAACTATCCCTTACGGCAAAGCAAACCCGAACGCCTCGCTGTTCCTCCTTCTGGGAGTTATTTAATTGATGAATTCCCATAGTATACTGTAAGTAAGATGAGTAAGATGTATGTAACACGAGTAAGATGAATTCGAAGGAAAGCGACTTTACGGCTCAAATGTTCAAAAATAGGAAAGGAGTAGTTATTATTACGATGGGCGAACTTTAATGAGTGACAGATATACCTGCGAACTAATAACACATTTTTAGTATTGAAAAACCAAAGAAAATAGAAACAGTCAACTCCATCCGGAATCAGGAAACGTTTTCGAGGGATTGAACTTTTTTATAACCTTTATTTTTTTCTTATGATTTTGATTCATACAATCTGCCGATGCCCGAATCTAAAGTATGCTTTGTCTTCTTAATTTATAGCATTTCCAATTTTCATCTTGCCCTAAGAGACTCTAATGATAGTAGAACTGGACATCCATTGTAAAATTATTAAAATATTTGCTTGATATATGTCTGATGTAAACATTGTGCCCATGTTTAAAGGTTATTTTAAGATGATAATAGTTACGAATTAATTAAAAGAATATATGAAGTAGTTACCTTATTCTCCAACAGCAATGACAAGAGTAATCATTATTGAGATTAACACAATGGTATTAAATGTAAACATGTATTTAAATAAATATAAATTATTTTTGAACACTTTTTTAAAAACTTTTTAATTTTCATTCAAAAACGAATCCAAAGTTCAAAGGATAGATTCCTCTCAAAATATTGTTCTATATTTTTTCATATTTAATTCAATTTCAATAAAATGGTATTGAAAAGTGATTTAAGAAGTGGATAATCAAAATAGCTCCTCCTAATACAATAAACAAATTATTTTAGAGATTCACTCAGTATGTTTTAATTTTGGCCATCTAGTTTTTTATTTCTGCATCAGGATGGAATATGTTATGACTTGAAAATATTGGTAATTTTTTTCCTATTTTCCATAATATCCTATTGGCTATGATCCTCGGACGTCATTCCCTACATGCATGTAATTTAATTTGCCCGATTTCCTATTCTATTCTGTTTGAAAGGTTCTACCACGTGTTCTCTTGAAGTTATCATTTTAAATCCAAGCATTTCTCTCGTAAATATTGGAAAGAGTTTGAAAAAAAACTGGGGCGCCTAGTCCATTCGGTTGGTATTCATTTTTTCGCTCCGTTTGCAAACCTTGTCCTCAGGCAGTTAGTCAGACCGTACCCGGAGACTGCCTCGTCAAGACTGGGAAGAACATAGGAACGGAAATGTAAAAGAGAGAGCGAGGAGAGCGTCGTAGTGTTTCCGATTGACAAAAATAAATTGCTTGGGAAAGAGGGATCTGGTAGTAAGACAGATTGAATGTAGAAACATACCTCTGCTCCGAATAGAAAAAGCTGAAATGAAGGTAAAGAGAAGCCTTCTTGGAGTAGGTACGGAAATTCGCGGTTGCGGCTAAAGGGCTAAAAGGGAAGCGGAAACAAAGAGAAGATGAGGAAAAAAGCAGGAACACAAGCGAATACATAAATATTCGAGTACTACTGGAATGAAAAAAATTAACGATAATATTTATCCCTAAATACTTAAAATTTTCAAAATTACGTAGAACGGTTTTCGAAATGGATAATTCCGAAAACATTCTTAATTATAAGATTTTATTCGTAAGTTAGTATATCATTATGAATATAACCTTCCTCAATATCTGCTTGAAAATTACAGAAAGAAAATTTTGCAGGTGAACTTGTTTCCGAGTAGATTAAAAAAATATAAAGTACCCAGAGAAGAGTAGTAGGAAGTTAACTTTATGGGTCCATTACTATAAAATATCACTGCTATTAATACGCCCTACTCACGAAAAACATGTTTTCACGAGAAGTTTCAGTGGGCCGAAGAAAATGTTCTCCCTTCGGTGACCCATAACATCACTTCTCCATTGCCTTTTGGGTGAGACGCACTTTCGCTTTGAGGCTGTTTGGGTGGGCGGGGGGATGAACATGAGAGAAAGGCAAAAGAGGAAGGACGTCCCCGAGACCCAACGCTGGGCAAGGACAGAGTAAGAGGGAAGAAATGAATTTGGAGGAAAAGGCGGCAGTTAAGCCGAAGAGGCTGATGGGAAGCGGGTGGGGGTGCGGGAGTTTAGGGGGCGGAGATTTTGGGGG
>LYUA01001258.1:38014-50383 GCA_002093875.1 Calopteryx splendens | reverse complement strand
GGCATTAATTGAGAATCATTAAGAGGAGATTTAAACTAGGAATATAATGAATTATTCATAGAAAAATTTGGTTATATTTAGGTAAAAATTATAGAAAATAAAATTTCCATGTTTATTATGATGAGGGTGCGTGGTAGTCCAGTGGTTAGGGCGCTGAGCTGCTGATCGGAGGGCCGGGGTTCGATTCCCGGTGATGACTCTTGGCCCAAACTGTTTGCCATTTTTCGGGTACCAGGTCATCCTGGGTTATCACAGGCGGTACAAAGGAACTTGCCCCCCTACTCTGATGTGTGAATTTCACACGCCGGATACGGCTTAGCTCTAACCTCAACTACCAAACCGACCTTCGGGCTGATTACTGCGATTTTTTTGATATTATGATGAGGTATTAAAATTACCAATGGAGGAAATTAAATAAAATATTTTTGAAATAAAAATCTGTGCATATGATGAGATATTATAAAATTGCTCTTATTTAAGTGAATAATCTTTTTTTAATATTTCACGCGATACTTTTTCCACCAGTTTCAATTCCACGTTTATAGAACGTTTAGCGTCTGAAAAACAACGCTTAGTTAGTGGAAAATATAAGGGTGTGGAATATTGTTAATTTTTAATTCGTTAAGTTCCGAGATTTCCCACCAATAAAAGCTTAATGTATCTATTCCAATTAAATAAACTGTATCTACTTTCAAGTTTGTTGGCATCAACGTAGCTGTGACCTTGTTTTACTGGCAATACACAATCGCTAACTATTTTAGTATACTGTCCCTCCTCTTGTATCATATATTGATTATTTGACCTGTTTTTTAATCAAATTAATTAGGGTAAAATTTACTTGTTAATTACTCTAATGATTTTATTTTTATTTAAATATCATCCAAATAGAGCATTCATATTGAACCATCTAAAATCTGATGCATTTATTAGTATATGATTACTTTTAGCACTTATAAATATCTATAATTGGTCCATTTCATGCTCACTATATCAAGCTATTACTTAGTTGTTTTGTCAGGCGTTGTGTATAAATTGAGGGAAATAATATTTCTATCAACAAACTGGGATTTTTTGTAATAGTGTTACGTATAACAAAGCATTTTTAAATATATCAACTGGCATATTCAACTCAATAAGAAATAAGATAATATAAATATTTTTCTATGAAATTTCGTTTGTCAGACAACCATGAATGACTCTTTCAAGGTACGTAATAGCTTAACTATTCCTTTAATATCATAAGAAATTATTAATAGAAAAATGTATTTAATTTTAAAAGCAATACCTTTGTCTATCTTTTACATAAGCTATAGATTTAGCGATATGGACCAAACTATCCGTTTTAATTTTATTAAATATTTATCAATGCATAGGTATTTGATTATTCTGTAAAATCCATTCCTTTTATACCTATTTCCTGTAGTTTGGATCAATTATCTGATGCAAAGATCTCCAACTGAAATGCTTAAAGAGGCTGTATCAGAATTAATGCTTAATATTTTATTTGTAACTGGGCGATTTAAATTAAAATGAATAGTATATCTTATTTTTTTTAAGTTCCGTTAGTGGAGGCTCATGTTCCTGCAATTTTTGATGCAAATGAAGCGGTAAAATGATTCTTGAGGCTCGTGTTTCAATTTTCCTGTGCTTTTCAGATGGACGTAATTAAATTAAACCTATTCGCATGTAAAACTATTATCGCGTTTCACAAGTTCGTTGATTTTGAGTGACATTGGTGGTGCAATTTAGGGACGTCTGATCGTGCAGGTGTAATATTATTCGTGGAGAACGATTCGATATCATGCTCAATGTGATCTTTCACAGCTCAGTCTATTCTTCGTTGGCAGAGGTTCGAGACTCCCTCTGCCCTCATGGCCATAAACAACCACCGTCCCGTCCCCACCCTCTTTATCGTCATCTACAGTTTGCTTCCTCCAGCCTATTCAATCCGCTGCCCGTGCCTCCGGCTCTCCTCTCCGGAGCACTAAACCCTTCGTCCGTCTTAAAAACCGAGACTATACAGAAACCCTCGAAACCCCTTCCGCACGCGTCCTCCCCATCCCCCCCTCCCTCTCACTCTCTCAAGCAGCGATGAAATATTCAACAGTTGAGCATCTCTTCCGCCGGCCGCCAGATGTCACGAGGAGTTTTCGAGGTTTACCTCTCCACCCTTTTCCCCTTCCCATCTCAGCCCCCTCCACTCTCTCTCCCTCTTATACCACTCACCCCTCCCCCTCTTCCCCACGCTCCCTCCTCCTCCGTTTCCTTCCTTCCGTCCTCCCCATCTCCTCCGACTCTGTTATTTTTTTTTCACTCTTTCTCCTCCAGTCCTCCACCTTAGCCTTTCTTCGCCCGGGGCTTTCATGTTTGTTCTTTTGAGGAAATTTAAGGCAAGTGTTAAGGGATCATGCTTATCCGGAGACTGTGAGAACGTGGCCCGGTGAAAAACAGCCCTCTCCAGTTGTTCCCGAGGCATTATTTACATCCCCGCGCACCCTCGGACTTTTTTCTCTCTCGCTTTTCTTTTATTTGACACGAGGCACTCCCAGCTTCCCCCCGCTTGTCCCGCGCCCGTTCCCGCCCGTCTTTCCGAAATCCGGGGCGGGGGAAAACATTGGTTTGTAGTTTCCCCGGGAAATGTGGAATGAATTGCGCATGAGGCGGATGGACAAATCGCCCCGGCGCGGCGGCGGCGTTGGGTCTCGCTCTCCCTCCTCCGCTACGTCCCCCTGGGCAGCAGCGGACATGAAGCGCTCATTCGCCCTGCTCCCTTGGCACCCCCGCCGCTCCCGAACGCGCGAACTATTCTCGTTCTTACATCAACTATTCCGAGGTATGGATCGGTACGCGAGTCAGTTGACAAAGTCGAATCAATGCCCTTTCGTTTTGTCATGCGCAAGCTTTAAACGAAAATTCGATCCGAGGCTTATTGAGCGAAGTGTGAGGTTAATTATGGAGTTATTAGCATAAAATTTAAACATTGATTTTTTCACAAGTGAATTAAAAACTTTTGAAAAACTAAGCGCACAGAATATGTGATGCATAAAGTTATGGGAACGGAATGTTAACTTATTATACTTATTTAAATTATGATACTATTTTTTGAATGAGTGTGATAAAAACAGCTCATTACATGACATGTCGTTTCATTCAAATGTCGTTAATGTTAATAAATGAATTCATTGGAGAACTTTAATTATAAATGAAAATTAATTTTTCGTCATTCTTATGTGAAATTCGCACCAAGTGACAAGTGACCGTATCGTGCGTCTAATTGATGCATGGTAAATTTTATTTACTTGATACCCTTGGTATCCCAGATTTTCCGCAGTTCCGGAGTCCGCATGTTTATATCCTCGACTTGTCGTTATCTAGTCATTAGGCATTCGCCGACTTACCTGTGGGCCATGGGGTTTTAGACCTGGTGATCCTCTGGTTACCCACACCTTAACCCGAACTTGTGATTCCTGACGGCCAGAACTTCTGGGGAAACCGTTGGCGGCCAGAGTGAATTTCAATTTCCCAAGCAGTCGGACCCTTGAGTTGAAGACTGTGGTTGGGCAGTACTCATTACGTGTGAGAAGGAGAAATGATGCCCGTGATTCATTCCCCCATTACTGTTCCAGTGGTGGTGGCAGATCCCTTAAATCGGTCGAAATATTAATTTGAGAGATTCGGAAGTTAAATGCTACCTTTTCTCCTAATTCCATTATATTAGTAGATTCACCCATTTCAAGAATGAGATTTGGTTCGAAAGACAAAATGGCTGTCAAAGAGATCCTGGTTTGTCATGTGCTTTGCTAAAACAAGATAGCCTGGTTGTCTATCAAATTTTTATACAAGTTCTTCATGAAAAATATAAAATCGTGTTTATATTATAATTTAAGGGAAGTCTTCAGTACTGTCCGACTGTCTGGGTAAAACCCTCTGTCTGGGTAAAAATGGATGTCCGTTATATCCGCAATAAAACATTTATCCTGAATTTACAAATGATTTTAATTGAATTTTTAAGTACATAAAGTAATTAAAAAATCCATACCCCTATAAATACAGCGAAAAATGTAATAAAAAGGTCATTGATGAATTTCATTAATGAATATTAAGAATCAGAATGCACATTTTAAATACTGAATCTCAATCATCAATATTTTTGGTAGAATTTCATAACCTGTGTATTTATTTTAACCAAAATATATTTTTATCATTTTCAAATTATTTAGTGACTAAGTGCTCGTAAAAGTGGGTAGTTGTGTTTCTTTTACGAGAAAACTTTCAATCAGATTTCTAGATTTTTATAGGCACACATACTTTATTAAAAAATTCATATTTTCAATGGGAAAAATTAAATTGAATATTTTACCGAGAAACGGCAGTTGACTAATACCGCAACAGTAATTTATTGCGTGGAAAATTCAACATTTGTTTACTGATTAATGAGTGCTCGAAAACACATGCGTGCCAAAGGTATTATAAAACTTAGGATACTTTAACACGATAAAAATACATAAATATTGTATTCCCATTTTTCCTTTGAAATAAAATTAGCAGCTGACTTAGCTCATGCCTATACTTAGGTAATAATTGGGCTATTAATACTTTGAATAACTATTTTTAAAACATAAGAAATGAAGAAGGTAAACAAGTAATAGCAATCATCAGAAATATCTAACGATTCAATTTAGTGAATTTATTGATATGGTACCATTAATGAATCACTAAATCATTTTATTAAATGTTGAAGTTTTGAAAGATAAATATTCCCATCCAGTTAATTTGTGTCCGGAAGGCTAGCTTACATTTCAACTTATTTAAATTTAAAAATGTTCTTCGCTCGTCATAAATACTGTTGTCCTTTACACTTTCCGCTAAATTGACAGAAAATGCAGATTCTTCATTTCAAATCCTTCCGCGTTCTGGGCCATCTCGAGTAAATAACGTTCTTAAGAGATATGAAAGGCAATTTGGTATCTGACATGAGACAGAAACCTTTTCAAGACGACGTACTTTCGACAGTACTGTAGGTAATGCAATTTCCAGTATTCTCATCGAAAATGAACGTTTTTCTCCTGATCTCATTTGGTTTGGATTTGCCATTTTCAGACCTTAAGGGAAAATCCATGATCGATTTACGTGACCTAGTTTGACCCACGCTGTTATAAATTACACGCTATTGCAACGTCAAACGAAGTTGAAATTTATGTATTGTTATTCACAAAAAATTAAGAGCGTGTTCCTAAACCATTTCATAGCATTTTTTCAAGGTCGTACGACATTGGTGTAATTAATCAAACAATACAATTTTGGCAATTAGTTTTTTCTCGAGATGTATGAAAATGATTTTTTTTGCGAACAAGTCACTCGAAAAATTGAAATAAAAACATAAGAAACATATTCACAGATTTTTCTCTTTAATTTGACACGTGGCACATAAAAATCCGGCAATCCGTCCAGGAGGATTGGCCCAAGCATTGGGATTATGGATCTAAATGTGTTGGCAGAGTGTCTTCTTTTCAATTGTTATTTTGTTTAAATTTCGCAGTTCTGTTCATCCTAGAAACAAAAAAAAATAAATTTTTCTATTTATTCCATTAACGTAAAGGAAACGTGCCCATTCTTTTAGAAGTTGATAGCGTCCCTTTCAATGAGTTTCGACGATGCTGAGACCCAGTCAAATCGCTCTCACGCACCCCAAAACGGTAGATACACCCAATTTCATCAAAATCCCGTTGACCCGCTTTCAACATTAAAATTTAGCCGCCTGATTTAAAGTTCTAAACGTGTTTTTCCAAAGATGGAACCAAGATTAATGAAATTATCATGCTCAAAAACCTATGATTTCCATAGAATCCTTGTGAAATCCTTAGACCCATTTTCGAGAAATAATTTCTCTTCATGCAATTGTTTCTCGTATTATGGTAGAATTTAGGATATTTATATTTAAAAATGTATCCATTAAAAATTGTTCAATGCATTTTATTCCCTATTTTGACTATTAGACATTAGTCAAAATGCCTGCCTTTGAAGTGGGCACCGCTGTGGTAATTTTCCGTGGTTGCCGACTCAAAACATCAATATATTTTCCAATCAATATTAAATTCTCGAGAATGCATAGGGCATACAGAGCACATCATTCCAGAATTAAAAGATTTAATGTTACATCTGGAAAATATGATACATTAGTTGTGATCATATCCAAGCAAACATTATTTCAATGTTAAACATATTTTAATATTAAAATCTCTGTAGAGTTGCGTGGTATTTCAGGCAATATTGTTATTTTCGGTAATACTAGGAAATTTTCCATTTGTACAATAAAATTATTAAAATTTACTCTCAGTAATCTTATGCTTAATTCTTTTTTTAATTTTCCAATGGTGACTTTAAATTTACCTGCAGAACGTGTCATATAAATCCTTAAATAGAGCTATAAAAATTTTCAGATTTCTGAAATCATTTATGCGAGTCATCAGAATAACCGGTAGGTTTTCAGCCTTGAACATCAGCATTTTCCGCACTGAATCCGCAAGAATGATTGATTCTTTTTTATATGCCTCCCGAGCTGATTTGAGGACTCTTCGCCTTCCACGTTTCAAAAGTCTCGTTGATATAGATAGGCTCTTCAAGGGGGATCGAACCGCATTGAAAGTCAAGTGCCGCGTAGAGAAATTTTTCTTCAGTCTTGGCTAAGTCTTTATTTTACTTGCTGACTATTGGAATCTCACGTAGGTCCCTCCATTCTCACTCATTATTAGTCTCGGCCTGGGGTCGATAGCAAAAGTGGATGAAGGTTTCGATTAAATTGACTCCATATTCTACACCAATTTAACTCACGACAACGGGAAGGCTTTCATTTTCGCAGGATGGAATTCCGTGGATTTCAACATTGTTTGATAGAATACGTTTCTCAAAGTCATTAGATTCTTTTTGGCTATCGAAAATTTTTCTTTCAAGCTACAGATTTTCAATTATTAAGTTTTTAATGTTATTCGTATCACTGATCTAGTTCTTTCCCCTAGACCTCAAGTATTTAAAAAATTTCTTCCAGTGTCTTGTATATTTTGTTTATGGAATCACCAAAATTTTTATCTATCCTTTTACTATTGTTTTAATTTTTAAAAGAGGCATTATTTGATTCAACATTACTCGCATCTTTAAGTGACTCGGCCAATCCTAAGTCACTGTAGTCACCTTGCCTTCGATAAATCTGCCCATCTCCATGCTGTTTAGAATTCGATTTGTATCTTCTTTTGGCCAATTATTTTTTAACAATACTCCATTTTAATATCTTTGGCATCCAATACGAAAAATGGAAAACGATGTTGCTGGTCAACCAACGGAAACGGGCTCATAACGGAAGTGCTCGGCACTTTCGGTAATGTCACAACAATAATTCAGTAGCACTTAAAGATTTTTTAAAAGTGAATGAGACTCAATATTAATAAAAACTAGGAAAATATTCCACCGAGATCGGGAACACATACGCACTAAACGAGAGACTTCAAGTGAGGTCATATACGGCGAGCAAAGTATAAATGATGGATAAAATAAATTTATTGCTCAAATATGAATTTTGTTAAAATTACATTTAAGAGAAACCTTTTACTGCAAATTGTTTCTCCTAAATCCCTACATTTCTCACCTAGGGAATAGATAAGCAATCACAACATCGAAAGAGAGCTAATTTTTTTAGTTTAAAAAACATCACTCCAATTTTGAGTGTTTTTAAAACATCGAGTGGTGAAAACACTCGTATTTAAAACACTCAATGTTCTGATGGTTTCACAATTTTTATTTAAGGATCGATAAGTTCCCTGTGGCCCGCTCAATTATTAAATGAGTTCTTCTGAAGAGTCCCAACTTCTCGACGTGTATACTAGGCTCTAAAAATCACGCAATAATACCACTCCTTAAATTTGCATAATAGCAATCCCCAAAAATTCGCTCGACGAATCTAAATTTCTAATTGCGAATCTAAAAGTGCAACTTAGCAGACATTCTTAATGTGTTTCCCCCACGTAAAATTCTACGCAAGTGAACCTTTAAGTACCTATATAACTTGGCCCTCTATATCAATTCCTCAACGTCTATAGTAGTAAAAGTGATGGATTTATTTCCCCATAAATGAATGACTACACATATTGTCAGCTTTATCTGTAGGCCTAGCTCTAAAATTCTGCTGATTTTTAGAAAGTGCCTTTTAATCCGTTTTATTTCTAATTTCTTGGTAGATGACCGTACCATCGTTTAATAAGTAGGTTTTATTAGGTTTGTCCTTCTAGAGAGAATATTTGAGTTAACAGTACATGTATGAAAAATGTTTATACATTTGTGCAAGTGTAAAGTATCTATGAAAAGAAATGGATAGGAAACTTATAAAGTTTTTATTTGGTAGCAAGAACATGGGAAACAATTTTAATCTGATAATTAGGTATGAGTATGGACTACAATTTTTATCATCAGAATGAAAACCACTTCGAAGTAAACGCTGTTTTTATAGTGATTTCCTTGCAATGATATCCGTTTTAAAGTACACTAAATACATTAAGGTGATTTATGATAATTGATATTCATTAAATAGGAATTAGTTAATTAATATTAGTTAAGGTTGATATTTATTGCAGAAAATGTTTTCAATTTTTAACAATGTATAGTATAATATGGAGTTACATGGAAGCTCCTCAGTATTTATTCAATGCAACCACAATGATATTTTGACATCAAATTCATCGAAATCCCAATTGAGTATTCTTTCTCAAGGGAGAAACTGTAATTAACGTTGACAAAATCGTCACTGTAATAAAAATAAAAAAATGTTGGCCAATGAATAAATAAATATTTTTAATTATATCATTACCTGGTTTTATAAGATGCCTCAGTGGTCCAAATTAATCTTCGACATTTGTAAAATAATTATTGTAAATTATTTTTTCGGTGCAGTGGGTCCGAACGCAAGAATAAAAGTTGAATGAATGAATTTCATACTACCTATTTAATAAAACCCTAATTAATAATCAGTGATTTAAATAAAGAACAAACGGGTCTTGTTAATAATGTAATGCGTAATATTCTGTTTTCACTGTCACTTCGGCTTTGAAGATACAAAGCAAAATGCCAAGCTAGTCACACGGTTAGGACGCCTACCCGTAATGAAGTAATAAAAATACACCTAAAAAGTTTTGATCTTACTTCCTAACCAAGCCTAAAAAAAAGTATATAATTGATAGGAAATGAGGAATAAATTTTATCAAATCAGTAACTGTCATGGAAGAGATTAAGAAGCTCGTATCATTTTTGCATAGGTACCAGGTAGCAATATTATGTCAATTATTTCTATGGAGCACGAATTAATGAATGCCATTTTTAGAATTAATAAATTTAGTTTTAATAAATTCAATATTAACGAAGTTCCATCTTTTCATCATTCATGAAGCTAAACATAGCGTCAAAGACTGAATGACCGATTTAAAAAATCTGAGCCATGGTGGCGTTCCAACGTGTAATTGAGAAAGAAATGGAAAATCGTATCAGAACAACATTGATCAAAGAAATATCTCAAAATATGAAAATAAGATTATTGGAAGCTGCGAATGGAAATGTAGGTCAAAATATATCTATAAACGGAAATATATGGATAGCGAAAAAGTACCTACTGAACCCAATATAGAATGCTTAACATAGAATGGAACTAGAAACTACAAATTTTCTAGAAATGAGAAAGGGCAAAATGTTACGAAAGGATTAGAAATGAAAGCAGCTGAAAGGATACAAAATTAATAGAAGAATGGATGAAGAATCTAAGTCCAAGGAAAAGCTGGAGCATTTTAAAGAAGCGTAGGATTTCTTTTTAATGAACATATCAAAGGTTGATGTCATTCGGGTTAGCAAAGGTTACACCTTTACTGAAGATAGGGGAAAAAAAGATGGAGAGAGTATTTGGTGAACTTTTATTAGGAAAAAGCAATGTTGAGGGACGAAAAGCTACCCTTGAAAAGGTGGGTTTTAATATAATTCTACGTGATATAAACAAAATTTAAGTTAAATATATAGACATTAGATTTATAAAACATCTAAAATATTGCATGCAGTAGTTATTATGGATGGCGGAAGAGAAGAAGAAGCCAAAATAAAGAAAGGAATTAGGTAGGGTTGCTCATTTTGACCTCTGATCAATAATATCTACATTGAAAAGGTAATTATTGAGGTCAAGGAAAAAACAAATGGAGGTGTACGAATAAAAGAAGAAAGGTACCTATTGCGTGGCATGCTTGTATTGCGGACGACATTGATACTTACAGAGAAGAAAGAAGAAATGAAAATGATACTAAGGAATATGGAGAATGGAATGATAAAATACAATCTCTAGATAAACAAGAATAAAACCAAGATCTGCAATAGAAGTAAGGAAAATAATTTTCCAATAATTCTTGAAAATGGCACGGGAAGAAGTGGAGGAATTTATCTATTTCGGCCTTAGGATTAATAGAAATGGAAGAGGCTAGAAGTATATAGTAAGCAGAGTAAGAAAGGTAAAAAAAAGCCTTTCAGAAGAAGCAAAAACTGAAGCCAAATAGTGCAAGTTAGACAAAAGAAAACGGTTCTTTGAAACTTACCTATGTATGGAGTTAACTTATTTATTGCTATAAGACATAGAAGATAGTATCAGCCGAGGAAAGAAAATTGGGAGAGATAGAGATGTGGTGCTACCGAAAAATGATAAAAACAAAATTAATAGACTGGCTAACAAATGAAGTAGTACTTTGAAGAGCAAGTGAAGAGAAGATACCTATAAAAATACTTAAAAGAAAAAAGGGAAACTATTTGGACACAACCCCCGAGACACGAGAGTTTACTGGAGGCCACAGTTGAAAGAGAATAACAGTGAAAGTTCATTGATATATTGCGAGTAACAGGAGATTGAATTTGTAATGAGGGAATGAGAAGATTGGCAGTTAACTGGAGGGCATTTGAAAACCAATCCTATGATTGATAACCACTATTGATGATGAGACACGAATAAGAAAAAAATATCTTGCAGTATTAGACACTGGCTTGCTCTTTACAAAAATAATCAGTAATTTATATTTCTAAAATATTTTGCTGAATGTATTGACACTAGTGATTCAGACATCAGTTAACCCTATGAGAATTAATGTATTATAGAAGATGGGTAAATATCCAAGTGCACTTAGATGCTCATAATTTTATTCTTAAATGATTTCATTTAAAAAAAAATAAGTATTAATTTCGCCAATTACCGAGCCTCCTTGCAGTGAAAACAATTAACTCTATCACTTAAAAAAACGATTTGCACCTGAAATATTTCTCTCCTACTGCATCCATCATCATAGAAACTCTTATTTCGTAATTTATTCATTACTGTTAAAATTACTATAAGTAAAATATGGTTATAATTTTTAGATAGATACAATTACTTTGGAAAAGAGTTGAGTACCTACAGGTGATCATTACCCACTTATCATTAATTCTAAGATTTTTTCGACGCCTTTCTCCATTATTTTCTCTCAGCTAACCTATTTACGTCTGAGTACATCTCCTTTATGTCATCTGCCATTAATTATTTCATGAGTCCCATTTGAGGTTGAGTCCCATTTCCTCAGTATAGTTTTTGGTCACTTCTCTCTACGACTGCCTTCATCAGACCATCTTGTCTCAAAAAGTGTCCGATAAAGATATCCCCTCCTCCTTTCAAAGTTTTATTGGACTTCTTTCTTCTCTTACTTAGAACCTCTTGGTTATTTATTCGATCCGTCCATTAGATTTTCATCATTCACCTCCAATACCGCATTTTTTATCTTCTCTTTCTGCGGCCTCACTAGTATTGAAAAGGAAGCTCCCGATGTGTCATTTTAAGAAGTCCATCCTTGCTTTCAGTCATGGTCTTTCATCCGTTATGTGAGTTTTCTTTCGTCAAATGGCAACTTTTCTTTGGCTATTGTAATAGCTATTTCCTTCATGCTTCAAATTCCATAATTTTCGATTCTGCTTCCACCGAGATAAAAAATTTCTTTACCATTCTTATAAATGTTCCCCAATCCAATATCTGCGCTGCCCTTTGCTCTATGGTGATAGGCTGCATTTTTTTCTTCAGGTTTTACCTTTTCATTACCTCTCTGGACAGACAAGAGTCTTCTTCAGATCTTTTGCCACTGCCACTGTAGCACATTTCATTGAAAAAAGGCAAAATTACTGTGCCTTGGATACACTCTCCCGAGTCACTGCTTTCTCGAAGTAGAAACCAGTTGTAATGGGCGAGAGTGCACCTTCTTACTCTCTCTATTCCTGCCTTTCATTTCATCTGAACTATTCTTTTTGGGAATGTGTTTAATTGGGTTCTAACGGAAAACCATT
>LYUA01001258.1:0-10584 GCA_002093875.1 Calopteryx splendens | reverse complement strand
ATTACGTGAGCACGTGGCCGACATATCATTTTGCGTTCTCCCCGAGACAAAAATGGTGGTTAACTCAATGTTCCCAAGTTGTTTAGTTCCGTTTATCTCGGAATTAGGTATCACATTTCATCCCTTAAATCCATACTGGTGAAACCTTTTGCTCCATTATTTCCACGTCACTCAGCGCTCCCTTGTCCCTTGTAATCCCCTGTCCTTTCGGCCACTTCAATTCTTTTCGCTCCCCCTCACGCATAAGAGTCCGCATTTCAGCCCATTCGTTTACTAACCGGTATCCCATGGAGATTCCTCCCACTCACCCCATCACTCCTTTTCACCGATCCCATGCCGTCCGGCACCCCCTTTTCCCAGCCTTTTCTCCTCCGTCACCCAACATCCCCTCCTATACTTTCTCGCCCCGACCGCGGAAGTCCAGTTTCCTTTGATCTTCGATCAAGAAATGGAAAATGTTTTCGCTTATCCCTGTCCTTCTCCCACTAAGCGACCTTCCCCCCCTCCCCTAGAACTATATTCATCTGCAATGGGGATTTATGCCATCTTTATAGTTATATATCCCCTCTCTATTCGTTCCTAAATCACAAACCCGTGAGCAATCTCGTCCTTTTCCATTTCTCAGAGTAGTCAGCAGCTCTCTCGGACTCCACGATGTACCAATCTCTCCTCCTCCCCTCTCAGCCTTCCCTTTCGTTTACCCTTTGACTTTTTTGTTTGCTGTTTGAAACCTCTCATTACGGGTAAATCCCTTAGTAACGAAGATGGGCTGAGGAGCAGAAGGTCGAACGACCCCTTTTCTTCACCGACCAATCCTTTTCATTCAGGGTTACAAAAATATGCATAAATAATGCACCCTAAATGTAGCGAATGGATCTAAATCTAGCCATCTAAAATCAAGGTCGAGAAGAGATGTTTTTAAAAAGAACATATTTCATCCATTATCTGAACACTATCTGGTAACTCAGCAGTAGCCTGGCTATCTTTTGTCTGACCGTGAATGATTATGTGCATTAATACATGGTTGTATTATGTAATTTTGAATATTTCACTAATTTCGGTGCTAATTCTTATGCAAATATTTATTAACTGCTTATGTTGCTGTTGTAATAAGTACATTATGCTACTTAAGACATTTTTGGCCATCTCCTAGCAAAACTTTCAGAATACTAAGAACCTAACGCACATTTTACATACCTACCTAAATGCACAAACATACCCTCACATATTTCCCCTCGCATATTCAAAAAACCTTAGTTTAGTTAATTTTACGAAAATTAGTTTTATTAATTTCCTCCTTACTAACCTCTCCTTGTATAAATATTCCAGATCTGTCACATTCATTTTTTGTTACATACTTTGGAACTTTTTTCTTAAATCTTCTAACATTCCTTGTATTGGGAGTCTCTTCAACCACATTCCAGACATTTACTTTCCTCTCATGCATATGCTATCTGCTTGGTGATTCGACTCTCATCAACTCTCTCAATGTTCCACTTCCACACAGTAATGTCAGAAAGAGCATTGTTTTTTGCCCTTCAATTTTTGTTGCTTTTGGTATTTATTTATTACATTCTACATAATAGCAACAAATATTCCACCGTCACAACCTCGCGCTTTCGCCTCTTTCTTTTGTAATCTATCACAGGAGTTCTGCCATAATAAAGCTGCAATACTCTCCGTTTGCTCAATTATTTTATAGGCTACACGCACTGTGCAATCATTGAATAATTTTTATGCGTGACAGTTATTTTTGTCTTAGATATTGGTTTATTAACTGATACCTGTGATGCAGTTACTGGGTGAGAGGAAAAAAAATTAGCTAATGAAGATGGAATCTTTTCCCCATATATTCAGCATCTAATAATATCCTCAAAAGAAAACTACTTGTCTGATGAAACCCTCATTAAATAACGAAACTAATGCTAGGCATACCAAATGTTATAAGAACAATTTGATAAAAAATATTTTAGAAAATCTGAAATGAAAATATGATGCTTGGTGCATGAATTCAGCCTTAACTGAATGCGCAAGTTCTTGTTAAAGGACACGTTGACACGAAGTCTTTCGGACATATTAATTCGTTTTCTCTTTCATTAAATTATTTTCATCCCACCACCGAGAACTTACGAATACTTTACGTATCGTACAGTCCGACTTCACGAGCACAATTGAAATGATGCCAATGTTTTTCCTCCTCTTGTGAATTTTTAAAGTGAACGGACAATAGTCTTTGTTCAAATTCGTCTCTCTGTCATAAGCTCTCTTGGTTTCCGTTTATTATCTCGTTAATGCATATTAAATCATGCAATTATTCTCACGTTAACGTTTTCCATGAATAAGTTCTTGCTTTATTAAAAGAAGTAGTAGTAAGTTCCTTAGAAAATTGTAGTGACTTGTGTAATTGACAAGAGAAAAAGTTCATTACCCGAAGTCGATGTAACTTAACGTGAAAGGGAGTCTAACACATGTACGTATTAGAAATAGGAAATCATAATATTATCTATTTATTTAAAATTTTCTATGTCCAGTTACAAGACAAAAGGGTTTATCAAATTATTGTTCAAGAAAGAACTAACAACATTTAAATGGCGTTTATTACGGGCATTTCGTAGTTTAGTTGCATTGGGAGTGGATTTCGTCCATGGTATAACGGTTTAAATATCGTTGTTTATCAATTTGCTTGAAGTATCTTCGGAAAAATATTGTACTTCGGCGACGTCACGAGAAAAATAAAGTAACTCCGGAGAGGTAGCACTGTGGGTCTACAATCAGATTATGAGAAATGCAAATCGGACGTTATTTACATACATGTAATGGGATTATAGGCATTCATAGATTTGAAAACATGTATCTATTTTTTTCGTGCAGTGTAATTAAGTATTGCCTCAGTGAGTGAATTGAGTGAAGTTTCTTAATGCTATGTGTGTATGTTACAATTATCCATCCTTTATGTACAAACATGAAAACAGTCGAAATCTTAACAAAAAAACAAGATAGTGCTGTTTACCTCAAAAATATTTTTTTTATTGGCTTTTGATGTTTCAGTTTTTGTTTAAATAACCCTTTTCTCAGTAATTGGTGTTTTTGAATATTCATTTGCATTGATGTTTTACCTGATATCTGATGAAATAAATATATTGATATCAGTGGCCATATTAATGCAATTCTTTCTATTCGAAATTTTTCTGCTCTAAAATGATATTTCAATGGGAAAACATATCTTAAGAATATTAAGATGGACTGTTATGAGATGTTAGATGATAAAAAAATCGGACGTTTAAGTGTAAGTAATCATTTAGGAATGTGCCTCTATTCAGTACGAGTGAGAGTGATTGTGAAATATTTTTTCAATTTCTCTTCCTGGTTCGGTGGTCGAGGGTTTGAGAATCGACTAGGAAACCGTAGATTTATAGTTCGTACCTCTCTCAGTTCTTTTTTCAAGCGTTTCTAAGAGGTTAAAATTATTTTCCCGCGTATACTCTTCGTCTTAATTACTTTAATTGTTGCAGTTTTTATTTTTCGGTTTCGAGCATTTGGAAATGCGTAGCTGAAAAAGTTTTAGTCAACCAAACCTACCCTCGATATCATTTTTCAATAATGTAGTATTCGTAATAGAAATGGGTGGTTCCGAATTATCGCTATTAAAGTTATAAAGAAATTGAAATGATTTAGACTTAGAAGCGTGTGTTATTAAGCATGTTTCGTGGGACAGATTTCTTATGAATAAGCAATCAGCGAATCTCGTGCAAATCGAAGTATTCCTGTTTTTTAAAGAAATTCTCAGGCCATAGAAATGATAGACATGAAACAAATCGTCCATTCTGAAATTAGAGCGTTAGGGTATTAAAAAGTGCATAGAGTATTTAACGTCAAATAGAATTTTCCTCCAGCACCAAGTTACTATGAATGGAAAAGTATATTTCACAATTTAAGTCATTGAAGCATACTTCAGAAAGGCATGGACTCATCCTGGTGCGGTATCAAAGAATCATTGCAAATACTATGGCGCCTAAAGGGATTAATTTCACGACAAGCAAATATGCAGTGAATGGTTTGGGTGTTTTAATCAACGGAACTCAGAAACATAAAATTAATTATAGCCCCAAGAGTCGTTTTCTCTCAGGTTTAGGTTGCAAGTCACTATTAAACGACTGAATTTCATTAATTTACTGATGGAGATTGAAAATGCTTACCCTTTTTTTATCTTCACCAAATTTTAGAACATTAATATGGGATATTTGTTAGTATATGTTTAATATGAATATTTCAGAGGATATTTATTAATATAATATTCTATGTAAATGAAAAAATATATGGACTTATTAAAATTAGAATCAGTTAACCCATGAGTATTTCATTTCAGCTGATAAAGGGTAAATACCATATTATTACAGCATAGTGTGCTGCTAATTTCTCTCATAATGTAAATTTATTTTTCATGAACAATGATGTATCTCGCTGTTCTATTCCTCTCGATGTTGGTATCTCGAAATGACGTGCATCAAATAATATGAATCCGTATTTATCCAAAGGAATTAGGATTATGATTTCAAAATGTATATTATGAAGCTCTTTATTGTGGCATGGATTAAATCGAGCAAACTTTTTATGCTTAAAAGTAATATGAACGCCAGTCGGCTTCGTCAAAATTTGAGGTTATTAAATATGCTCAGTTACTGCTTGTTTTTTACCCAACTTAAAGCATTCATCAAGAACTGAGAATAATATCATTATGTCATAGTCAAAGACGAAAAATCCCTTTACTAATGAAACTTTCACTCACCTGTTATAGATAAATAAAAAGCACCCACCATCATCATTGGTTGAATTAATTTAATTTAATATAATTTTTCTGAGTTAGGATTGGAAAATGAAACAATGGAATCAGTATTAGTATATCTGTGACCGTACCATCAATAAATAAATATATTTTAACGTTTATAAATTCTAAACAATGTATCACAGCTGGAAAGGTGGTACAACGAAATATTTATACTTATAAAAGGAAAGAATAAAATTTAGTGTATTTTTGTTTACCCCTTTTCCCAAGAAATTCATTTTTCCTGCCGATGAGCGATTTATGAGTATGAGTGTATAATGAGTATATAATGCATAATAGCAATATATGAGTATATAATGAGTAACCAACCAGCTGTTACTTCTTTTCAATATCTTTTCCATCTTAATTATGCAGAGCAATATGCTCGGGTAGTTCTGTTCCACTTCAATATCTTTTTTAATTTATTTTTTGTAATCGATTACATTGATTAATTAATTCCAAGAAATTTCCATGGATATATTCTTAAATTCCAAAACTAGGGACCTTACATCTCAATAAAACGCTGGTGATAAGACTTTCGGGCCACGACTAAGACTTTTGGAGTGGGGAAATAACGCTAGAGTAGATGAAGTACTTGTGGATTTTGCTCTATAATTCAATATGTAAATGGGAAAAACGTTTTCTGTTCTTTTGAATAGTAAGAACATGAAAATATTTTTCTGGCTGTTGAAAAAATCTCTAATAAAGTAAATGCATGGCATGGAATTCCACAATATCTATAGGCAGTATTAAGGAAATATTTCAGTAAACTATCTAGTAAAGGGAGCCAAGGGAGCCAAGCTTATCAAATCTTCGCGTAGCTAAGTATAAGATTTCAATCGAAATTATTATCTGTTTTTTATCGTGAGATAAAGAATAAATGCAAATCAATTCGTTTTACTATGTCTGATCTATCATATTTAATATTGAAGACGGGATTATTGAATGTAGGTAGTTTATATTACTTAAGCGTTTAGTAGCTTTTTGTCAGCCACAACATTCATTCAGTCTTCTAATTTCCTCTGTTTGTTGTCATAAAAATATTTATGAGGCAACACCATCGCCAATCAAAGGTGAGACATCATTTTTTTCGATGTTCACCTAATTTTTTCATACCTATGTGTTCTATTTAACTTCCAAGGTTAGGTTTAGTAAAGGTTATGCCACTCGCAAAGAAAAACCATAGGTCTGGTCATACCTTGGTGTATTTCATCATATGAACTGGCTTACAAGTTTTCCCTTCCTGGTATTCTGTTACGCTTGAATTATTGATAACCAATTCAAGAGTTTGTCCATTGTAGACTTCCGCCTCTTTATTAACCATGGGCCTTCATAAAATATCCAATACCACTTGGCTCCAGCATCCCCACAACTTCCATTGACTGCCGCCCTCAAGTCACCGCGAGCCATTTCCCGAAGCAAAAGCATCCTCCTAGCACTATTCGCCCTTTCGTCGGCGCTCGGCATGCAGAGAGGGCATGCAGTAGAGAAGAGACATACAGCACTTTCCCAACCTCGCACACCTCGTGGAACTTCCAGCGGTCGGTTACCACTTTCGTTCACCTCAGATCTATCTTTCGCCTCTCTCCCACCCTCCTCTTAAAATGCTCCCTCACCTCCCTCTCAAATACCGCTGTGGGGTATCTATATCTCTCACACTCCATACCCCTCCCAAAGCTCACCGGCTACCGGTCCAGGTTTAGTGCACACCTGCTCCACCATGCCACAGCATCGACAACAAATACGGAGGGGAGGAAAACAGTCCGTCAGGATAGCCGCTCCACTTCTGCAACGGCATCGAGAATCTTTCACTCGACGACTCCTTCTTTACCATCATAAACTGATTCGACGTCCATCAATTTCGATTGCGTCTTTTATAGCCATGCGTTCTGTCTGCAGGTGGATATGCATCGTGACTCTGAGCGTAAAAGGCGGGAGGAGGCAGGTTAAAATCTCTGATTGACCCCATTTTCTTCAACGCAAAATAAATAAGGATTTTTAATACGTCAGCTATACCATTTCTACCGTGCGCCCGATTTTACCGCAAAATAAACATTGAGCGGCCTCCTAATAAGAATCTGCGGCGTGGTGAGAATCTTAAGTGGCCAAAAATAGGCCCCCTCCACCTTTGCTTCGCTCACGAAAATATTTGCTGTCGGTGCTGGTGATATCTCCTCTTGTAAGTGCCGTACACATATCCACCGGTACCACATTCCATATAATTCTATTTAGTTTCAATATGTCGAGTGTTTCGTGCAGCGGACACTTGAAGAGTGCCCACCACAAGTCGTCCTTGATGCGCGCGGTTTGCCCCTGCGTACTACTGTAAGGTGTTAGGGAATGGGTTGGGTGAAAAGGGAAGGAAATGAGCAGAAGGCAGCGCATAGAATAAATGAGCACACAAAGAAAGGTTAACGTACGTGGTGGGCTAGACTGTAGGGCGGGGTGTAGGTCAGATAGAGGGCAAAAAGTATAAAAGGACAGTGCCGTGAAAATGATTGCGCACATACAAGAGAGAACTAAGGAACATCAGGTTACCTACCACAAAGAGAAAAATACCGTTGCCGATCAGTTTAGTAGTAGTAGTTCGCCGCAGTAGGAAAAAACAAGCTACATTGAGCGCGGATTAAAAGCGCACAACAGAATACCAGCTAGCAAAGGATATCAACGTAAATTAAGACATTCCTCTGGGTTATAAGTTATACCGAAGCGACCGATAACGTGACCGGTGGAGGAGTTTTTAGAGCGGTTAACTTTCATCTATAAAGATTTTCAACACCTTCCAGTAGCAAAGTAAAATTAAAAAGCGTCTGGTGCACAGATAAAGAAAGAAAGCAAATGACTATAGGTGAGTGCATGTTTGTTCATTCTACAGCCCACCCATTAAGAAGCATTTAAGTGGTATTAAATCAGGTATACGTACACTACCCCAAGGACAACAAGAGTAAATGATTATCGGGGTGGTCTTTAACCTCTCATCAATTAATTGGAATGACTACAGGTTCTATTGATCAATCCTCGAAATGAAGAATCGTATGATGCGATACTCGACGTGTTCTCGAGCATTTCATTGAATGAATTTGTTAATAATTCAAAGAATTGATATAGAATTTCAGACCATTTAGCGACCAGTCAGCCGTAAATGATTGCACATATTTATGTAAATTACCTGATTAGTCCATATGATCAAAGGTAAGTTGACAAGGCCATCATTGAAAAATGTAAACAACAGTAGAAACTACTACAAAGCCGCAACGAAAACTGTATATAAAAGAAATGTAACTTTAAGGAACTTATGGTTGAACATAAAATCATATTTCCAAGAGTTTATACTACATAAAGTGGGCATAGAGACAATATGGAAGTTGATTTTTTATAGTGCGCCGTGAAATACATCACTAATTTCACAACCACCCAAGTTAGCATGACAGTTATATCTCGCGCTGGTGTAGCGTAGAAGTAACATGGACGTTGAGAAACAAAGGAAGTTCACGTTTAATAACTCCACAAGTCTAATAGAAAATCACTCGAGTTTAAAGCGATGAAAAAACAATCCACAAAAACCAAAAATAAATGATAAGATTTTGTGAAGTGCAGCTTGGGTTATTCAGTTGATGGTATCGGCCGTTACTTGGTGGACACGATTCCTCATTGAAAGATAAAACAGAGAAAGACAAGACATTGGGTTATTCATCCGCGGCATCCTCAATTCTGTGGGAATCAATAAAAAAGTGAAATCTATATTTTTAGATTTCAAAAGGCATTTGACAAAAAACCTCACAATAGGGTGATACAAGAAGTACGATGGAGTGGAATTAATTAAAAAATAGTGGATTGGGTTGAAAGTCTTTTTGGGCACAAATCAAAAGTAATAATTGATTTATTTAGTTCCAATTTTGTGAATGTAGTATATGCTGTCCCTCAGGTAAGGCAAGCGTCAATGGTACCCCTCCTTTTTCTCATCTAAATCAATGACATCTCATTATTTGGACGAATGATAATAGCCTTCTAATGAAGGTAAAATAACTTTTATCATATTTCATCTCCCAAGAAGTTCTCTACAGGAACCAAAAAAATATTAATATATATTTGAATCTCTTTTATCGACGTACCTTAAGTATCCAGAAGACAGAATTAGGCGTGCTAAAATTTGAAAAATAAATGAATTTGAATGATGTAGTCGTCATACCAAAAAGGGAAGAAAAATTAAAAAGAATAATGGGAATGAGGAGGTACAAGTAGTGAACGGACTCGATAGGTTAATGAGCTCTCATAGTTAAATCTATCAACAAAGTCGTTTTTCATTTTTGAACTGAGTAAACCCAGGTAAAACCCACTCTGAGTAAATATGAAAATGTGACCTTTACTATTTTATTTACTTTTCTGACTTTTCCAAAAAGATTCAACTGGTAAAAAATACGATAAGTTTAATAATTTGTTGAGCAATCGGCTTAGTAGTAGGATTTTGGTATTTCTTTCATAAGGTTGTAAATGTTCCTTAAATATTATAAATATTTTAAAATATATTAAATATTGTAATGTTTCTTAAATAATTTTGTCGCTGAGATTGAGATCACTCATATTTTTACCTCTTACTTAGATATACATAGTTACTGATCAGATGGAACAGATATTGAAAAGTAAAAATGGGTATCAATATGGCTACTTAATTTCTACATTTAATTATGCCAGCTTATTTGCATATAACACGCATGTACATTAACCACATATATGTAAATTAGTGTAATTATTCTTGAACATGGTCCTGGGGTTTAATTGCTGGAATCCCTCCGACAGAAATCACCACCGTTGGTGAAAGATTACAAACACCCGGATCCATGATCACCCTTTTGCAGCCGGAGACCTACCAACCCCAACCCGTGAATCCCCCCTAAATCCTGCAGAATATGTTCGCGGAAGGTAATATCAGCGAAATGCTAAAGGATCCTGGGCCACATCTCCGTCCAACCCTTCCCACCCACCCCTCCCTCTCCGCCCCCCACCATCCTCTGTTGCCATGCGGAACATCGGGGGTCGTCTCCGTGGGCGCATTGGGTCTCCTTATCAAGAATACTCCCGGGAACCCTTCCGGAAACCCATTTCTTATTTTTCTACGCTCCCCTCTCCCCCTCCCTCCCATTCCCCCTCCTCGGGCTCCGGCGGTATCCCTTGCTGTGCTCCCTCGGACCCTCAAGGAGAGAGGACCCCGCCCGCCCATGAGCCGCCGTGTGGGGACCGCACCGGCAAACCAGCCTACCCACCTACTACCCCGCCCAAACTCCGCACTCAACCCATCCCCCACAACCCGTTCCCCAAGCGGACCTCTGCCGCGGTTTCAGTATTCAGGGAACGAACTCGTGGGGAGAGAGGGTGGGAAGTTATTTATGCATCGCCTCCTACTCCCGGTACCCTCGGCCCCCAACTATTGCCCCGCCCTGATTATGAACGCCTGCGAGAATTCGGACGTGAGGGCACGGGGCGTGGGGCTGGGGGAGGATAGGGTAGGGGTGGGGTAGAGGCGAGCGAGGATTTTGGTGGGGGGTGGGAGGGTGCGAATAGAGGAGAAGGGGGTAGTGGAGGGAGGGGACTGGGAAGGACGGACGAAATACATGCAATGGCCATAAACGGGGATCTGGGTGCAAATGGAAAATGGAAAACGTTCGCTTGGGGAAGGATGGGGAGGAGGGCGAGCGACACTGCTGGATGCGGCGGCACGGGTCCTCGGGAGGCCCGGGAGGTCTCGGGAGAAGCGGCTGCGTAGG
>LYUA01001257.1:243816-266380 GCA_002093875.1 Calopteryx splendens | reverse complement strand
GATCTTTTTCCCGATCTCTGCAAATGGCGACCGGAAGATTTTGTCTTCGTCTTGACTGCCCATCTTTCCGCTTTGCAACCTGAAAATATGAGGCAAATCATGTCAGTCGCGCAGTCATGCATAGAAAAAAAGGTCCTGCTTCACGGAAAAGCTATAAATCCCTTTTAGGCGAATTGATAATGCGGGAATTACTTTCTGAATTACCTTCACAATATGAAAGAAACACCATAGAGCGGGTAACCTTAATCTAGAACGAATTTTTTGGCTCAAATTAGTGAATGTATTTTCGAAATGTTTTGCTAACGTATTTTTGGCTCAAACTAGCGGATGTATATTTGAATGAAGTACGACTTTGGGTGGCAAGGGCCAGGGTTCGGATCCCGGTGGTCACAAGGTTTTTTTTGTAACCCGATCCCTTCCTTCTTGGGTGCTATGTGGAGAGCACTTTAAGTACCCGTCCGTCCGTCGGATGGAACGCTAACTCTGAGGTGATCAGCCCTTGGCAGATTTCGTCATTGTAAGGCTAATGCCGACGCCGGGTTTCCCTACAACCTTTTTCCCATTCCCTCGAGTATATGGAATCCCTACTGTTGCGCGTTCGATTTTTTACTTGTCGCGCACCACTTTCATTCATTTCACAGCATAGTGACGAAAACAATACGAAGAAATAATGCAGGATTTCCGAATTTTCTTTGGTTTCTCTCTTCCTCAAAACAACAGAGGGAACCAAATAATTTGCACGCACGCACATGTTTAGAGGTACAGCTTATAAGAGGTAGGTATCTTTTCAGGCCTGGCATGGGAAGAGGAATTATTTTCGGGGAAATGCAAAGAAGGCAGGAAAAGTGAATTCCGCGCACACTACGTGAAGACTGTGATAGAGAGGAGAATATTGGGTGAGCAAGGGAGAAGAAGGAAGAGATTATGCTTCTTGGATGGAATGAAGGGTGACAGAAAGTATATGGAAATGAGGAAAGGGTTATTGTAGTGTAGGGCGTTACGATGTTAGTGTCGTGTTAGCCGTCTTGCAGTGGTGTCCATCAAAATCCTCTAACCAGTTAACTATCGTAAATAACGAACCTTTCAGATCTTAAGCAATTATTTTACGCATTCTTACGTGTATGCAACCTGCAAAACAGTGGTGAACAGTTCAATTGAGTAGTTCAATCAAGTGAACCTTGATTCAGTGAACTAAAATGAGAAGTCAATCCCATCATTAGACCCTTAATTGCTAGTAATTATTCTCCATTTTTTACCGGCCTTATTTGCATCATAGGAATAATAATGAGATGGTTTCCCATTGCCAGCTTCATTTGTGTTATTAACGTGGCATCATCACTTAAATGGCCACCTCACTGGGGTGAGATAGCTTTGCAGCCGCCTCACTGAGGAACAGACGCTGCGTGGACTGCCTTTCGTCTGCCTACTACCCTTCGAACTACCTCGAAACAGTGGACCTACCAACCTGGCAATTAACTATCGTTTCCCCCGCCAGAGCAACTCTAAGAGTTATCAGGGCTCGTAGGCCCCCCCAGGACGTGAAGGTTGAAGGTATTGGGATGGATCCAATGCATCTGTTTATGCTAATAGCGAAACTAACTAGCTAAGTTTTACTTGGAAGAATATTATGAATGGACTTCAGCAAACGCTAAGAACTATTTAAAAGGATGAAGCATTTAAACTTTAAAGTAGTGCACAGAAGAAAAAAGTCGAAAACAATTCAAATGTAAGGCAGGTCCTCTTCAGATCTCCTTCTTCCTCTTGTAGGTCACCTTACTAGTAGTCTCTACATATGTGAAAAAAATTCACAGTGCAAAAATAATTCGGCTGAACCGTAAATAGGATAGTTTGCTCATGTTGAATTACTCCCAAAAGGGTACCTAATGGGTTATAAAATCTATGTTTCATGGGGGTGAAGGAGAGTTGGAATGAGAATTCACTGACAGTATCAAGGAGGAAGCGACTAACTCAAAACTCGTGTTACGCAAGTCTGTCGTGGGCTCTGTCTTCGCATTAACTATTGACGACCCCATGAGAAAATAAAACCTCCGATTATAGCTTTAGTGATAGTGATGGTATGGTGGGTGTCATAGTAATGAAGCCTAGTTCTAAAATAACATATTTGATTTACACAATACCAAGGATTCAAATTTTGATAAAAATAGTGTGAAGATTATGTAACCAATACATATTTCTCAACGGAAACGGAATTTAATTTATGTAATGTTGAAGGACGAAATGAAGGGTGGCAGAAAGTATGCGGAGTTGAAGAAAGAGTTATTGTAGTGTAGGTTGTTGAGATGTTAGTATCGTGTTAGTCGTGTAGCGTTGGTGTCCATCAGAAACTTAACCTAGCCGGTAGATTTACTGCTATAAAAATTATATCCTACGTTTCTTGAATCCAAGTGAGCACTTCATGATCATTATGTTATGGTTACTGTCGGTCTCTGCGCCCGGGTGGTCATTGTATTCATTGACTTGGTTCCTCAATCTGTCATTTTTATGGAAAGTAGTTCAGTAGAAATCTTCTTTCTCCTGGCATTTTCCATTTCTTTCTTCTCCAGGGGTTTTTAAACGAAAAGGTTTCCTCGCCGAATGCGAGGAAGTACCTACAGGGGCGAGTGAGATGATAAAGGAAGGAAAAGTCAAATGGAAAAGGACAAAAGTTAAGACAAGATGGATTTCTTAGGAGCATCACTGGGTGGACGGTTCATGGGACGCCGATGGAAAAATTATATCATTGCCGAAATAAAGAGAGAAGAAGCGTTTTGAATGCATTAAGAAGAATAGCGTTGCATAGATGAGAATGAAGCAGCATGATTTTTGGATCGCAAGACTCACAATAATGTACGAAATTAACTCCCAACTGTATCAACCCTAAGTCTGGCCAAGCAGGGTGATCGACCTCCTGGTATCTATAAGGTTAATTTGCGATTCAAACGTTGACCTTTTATGTAAAATATATTGAATTGAAATTTTTTTTAAAAAGGCTTTCATTGATTCTTACCATTAAAATTGGAATCAGGCAATGTAATAGTCATTTGTAGGCACAGAGAAATAAGTATGCCTACCTCATTCTGAAATTCTAAAATGAACTTCACCTCATTCACTTTATTTAAATGGCAATCTGCCGGTTAGGGTAGGTTTCTGATGGGCACCCGACACTTATAACTGACACCACAATAACCCTGCCTTCGTTTCCGTCTTCATTTATTAAAACGAGGAATTCACATTGAGAAAATTAATCCTTCGCCCGAATCCCTTCATTTCAGATTACACTGATCCGAAGGATGTGGATTCGATTCTCCCGGTCTTGGCGATTGATTTTCACACTGTAAAATCCTCGCACTTGCATGCACTCCAGCGGGTGGGTCATTTGAAGTCTGTTTTTACAACATTTCCCGAAGTTACTTTGAACTTATTTCCCCGCATTTCTCATCGCGGGAAAAGAAAAGGACTCTAGGGCAAAATATCCCCCCTCCCTCCTCCCCAAACACGAGCAGGCGGTGATAGCACAACAGTTCTCTCGCATCCAATTTCCCTCCACGCCATTCTGCAACCAGCCAACCAACTCTCCCGGACCACCGCACCAAAAAATCTCTATCTTTAAGCGCTGGCAAAACTGCATCCTCCTTCCCACACACACACGCACAAACCTCCATGAATGAACGAACGCTTCCCAATTCATTCCGTCCTCTCCTCGCCTCTTGTATCCCAGTCTACGGCACTCTCCCTCTCGCCGACGCTTCTCTTGCCACCGCAGCTAGCGGAGTGAAACGAACCCATCACTCACATGGCTGCTCGTAGAAAAAATTTCTTAAGGGAACCTACTGGATCGTAATGTCTAACAGCTTTGAGTGAGGGGAAGAGGGCTGAAAAGAAGCGGCGTGATAGGAGGATAGGGTTGGGTACAAAAGGGAAACAGTAGAAAACAGAAACTTGCCTCCGGGTCGAATTGTAGATTTGTAACTTGTAGAAAATTAGCCGGATGGATCTTCTTTAAACTGAAGCAAATTACTGAATTGTAAACTTACTCGGTTACTGAATGGCCTTACGCTGTTCATGGGAAACTCCTCGGAGTTGTTTCTTAGTTTAGTAATCATCTTAAAACAATTTTGAACGCAACATAAAATTGTTTTTATCACATCCGCTTAAATTTAGGAGAATTTTTTTACCACTGGGCTGATATGCACTCTTGTGTTTTCATAGATAAAAAATGGAATTCAGTGCTTGTGTTTCGAGTCAATTACCTTAAAACCAGACATCTTGGGAGCATAATAAGTCAGCACACCGATTTAAAATACAATTACCGAAGCGCTTACCAGTTGTGCTACCGGGTACACCAGAAAAATAGTCTTCTGCATGCCAAGCTAAAAAAATAATAAATTTCAGCATGAAGATTCATAAGACACACTACTAACACATGTTACTCAGAAGTTATCACGGGTTTTGTTGGGCCAAAGTCAGAATAGACTGAGCCTATTCTATTATCCTCCTGAGTAGCTATTTTTAGCCGTGCCGCGTAGTCAACTGTGACGTATGCCTGTAGAATTCACATGGCGTACAATTACGTTCAAACGTCGTAACGTGCGCTTGATATTCTGGCAAGACGTGCTTGAAAAGTCATTCAATTCTGATGCGCCCCTGTACGGGATGCCTATGAAGTCTACTACCATAGGCATTAATTCCGGTTAAATTAACAAAGAACGGAAGTTCGACCCCGAGTCACAATAAGAAATACCTAATTATTATCACATCCACTCACAGCTTTTTGTGAGATTACACTAGTCAAATCGTACAGCGTAGTGTGCTACTTAATGTTTCCCGTAAAAACGTGATAGGAATCGCGAATTAAGAGCATATGTGCTCCCTTCGAATTATGATGCCATATTGAAGGGTGCCCGAAATCGTTTGGAATCAAATGGCAGCCGACTTTCTGCACCCTATACCCGTTTGATGGAAGGGACCATTTTTTGCAAAGTCATGATGAAATCTGTAAAACCAACTTTTTCTCATTCTCCCGTCGCCCTTCCATCGCTGTTTAAAGTCAGGTGTGGGTGTGTGAAGCACAAGGCATTGACTGACGCTTAACTTAGTGTAGAATTACGTAAAATAAACCGTAAAGCATAAATAAAATAAACCATGCCGTGAACTAGTGTTTAGTATTTATTCACACTTAATCTCCGATTCCGACGATATTCATTTCACGAGTCATTTCACGGCCTCGAAAAGGTCAGTAAATTGTTATAACCATGGTTGGGATTATGCATTAACTGTAGAAACATGCCAAGAAAAGACTTACTCTATATTACGCTGTTAAACCGTTTAAAAAGTTAAACGATGAGAGCCAGTTACATAACATGTGGAACAAAATATGACAGCCAAGTGTAAATATCTTTATTCGTCTTTAGGACATAAACTTTCTTCGCCATAGCTGTCGCTGCATGAGATAGTCGTCCGAAAGCATCCTCTCTCTCCTGTAATTAAGAAATTCTGTGCCTTCGTTGGCTGCATGTAGCTAATTCCTAATACCTTAAACTATATATCTGGCATCAAGACTTTTTCAAGAGTAAACTAAATTGTCGCATACCCCTGAAAAACCCACAATTTCCATAAAAATCAAAACATTTCCTACCCAATGAAACATTGAACTTTTTATTAAATTGAATCAAATGTTTCAACGAGGTATTGAATAAACAACATGGTTTTTAGTATGAAAAACTATCACCAATAATCATGTTTTAAAACATCTCCTTCATCTGAAACCTGTGTTTTGATTTACTGATCCCGACCTCATGGAATGTTGCGATGTCAATTAAATTCTTTCGAGCTCCAATTTGAAATACGCGCGGGCATAAAATTTGTTCCTCATCTCTCATCCCTACCGCCAGCTCATTTCATACCGTTATCGTTTTTCATTCTTACTTATCTTGGGGTCTCGTTAGCATGGTGAGGGTTGAGGCAGGCAATGCTTGGGAGTTTCTCAGTTAACTCACGAGGAATAAAAAAATCTCACCAACGAATAGTTAGGGACTATTTCTTAATTCGTCACAGTGCATTGGTGCTCCGTTCTGGGCAAGTTTACCGCTACAGTTGGGAAGTAACTACAAAAGTGATTTCCATTAATGACACAGGAAACAGGAGTTGCGTCCTGCGTACTCAGTACTTGCTATACTTACGCATAACATGATTTTGTTACAAAAGAAACTGAAATCATCTGTCACATCGAGGTGACCAGGTTCAACCTAATGAAGTAGGTACCGAAAAGCAACGGTGGCAAGCGCTAAAATTTCATCATATTGTACTGAGTGATTGGCTGTTAAGACTGCAAAGATTGCTGGGAAATATTTTTGACCATTATCGAACAAGGCGTTGTCGCTAGCCGCTCCTAGTTGCTCTTCAGAGTCTGTAAAAACAAGTGCATTTTACGCTTGAGACTCACCAGCAATTATGTCGAAGTCCGAAATATCCTCTGGCCCCTAATCGTTATCTCCGGTTTCACTTCCACAGTTTCACAGGGAATAGCACCAACAGTATTCACTTGAGGCAAGCCACATTAATGGCCACGGCACTCAAATACCATCGTTCCACTTGGAACCGGGCGCTCCGGGATGCTCACTGGCGAACCTCTTCTGACGCTCTATGCTAACGCCTCACTACACTCCTCTGAGCGTGGCGCGAGCGAAGCTGCGTAGTAAACCTACCGAGTGGAATAATTTCCCGCGACCTTCAATTGGATTGATCCTTGGAACAAGTTTATGAAGATCTGGGATAATGCTCCGGGGCCACGGATAAAACTCTCGGGGTCCAATTCCTTTAGTCCCGGAGACTCAATACCTCTCCCTCGAATGTGAGTCCACATCGAGAAAAATTTTTATTCCTCCGTGTTTGCGTGTTATAGGTCCCGCAGAAGCAATAGATTCTGTCCGACGCCTGGATCCAGGTCAAAGGAGACGGTCGACACCAAGCGGTGTTGCGACACCCACCCATTCCGGTTGATCAATTAAGAGGAAGATATCCACTGATAGAATTCGATGGATGCGGCGGGGGACCACGCATTTTCCGAAGCAGTGCATCGAAAAAGGAGGAAGTGATAAAAAAAATAATGTTCGTCGGAAATCCGTAGTAAGGGGAAGAAACTGGTTAACTATACTTTAATGAGATTTAGGTACATATTTCACGTTGAGCGAAACAACGGAAGTCTCCCTCTCTCCCTTTCAAAGCGATATCATAGTTTTCGCGGAAAACCCACGCTGTTTAAACGCAGCAAAAAAGAGGCATCAAGGTAAGCACCATAATTAGACTGATTTTTATTGGATTTGAGGCCTAGATCATTCAATGTTCCCACTGGTCATTTGGACCAGGCAACTAGACCCAGTTTTCGACCGCCGAAGTCGGAACGCGTCCAACTCCGCGTGCATTTTTGTATCCTGGGAGTCTCTGGGGATAAGGAATCCAATTCTTTTTCGTTTGGAGGCTGTCATGATGATATTTCTCTATTGTTACCATCCTCAAAATTAATGCGAGGTATTTTCATGCCGTTGGGAGCCATTGAGAAGGATTAGCCAAAGGTGAGATGATGTCAAGAAGACTCGTGTGTAATAGAAGTCTTTGAATATACAAAGTACCTATGCCAAAAATCTAGGAACCAATGCCCTGGTTACATATCCTCGGTATCCACACCTACGGTAAGAATCGTGGATATTTCTCGATACATATATGTTTCATTAGGTACCAACCCATGGAATATATTACACAATTACTTCATGCTCATGATTTACACAGATTATTGGCGCAATGCTAGTAATCAAAACGACTTTAAGGTCATTTAATTTCTTTGCATCACAAACCTTACGTAACACCCCTCGTATTGTTTATTGAGTACGACCTTCCTAATATTGATGGAATACGCGTCATTGTTGTTCTTTAAAGTTTTAAAGCCTCCCATGCATGTCGAGTAGGACGTTTCCATTGGTGTCGATTTGCCTCCATATTTGCATTATTCATTCTATTGTCACTTTAAAAAGTTTTAAAGAAGCATTTACATCGAAGGAGTATTTCAACACAATGCGCAAACTGGTAAGTGATAGAGATCGTTTACAAAGTAACGATTGGGGCCATTACACCGGAGTACTTATATTATCTATGGAGGGTGTAAACAATGAAATGGATAGAAAGGAAAACAAACGGAGGAGTTTTAGGGGAAGAAAGAAATTTGTTGAGAGAAATTCAAAGAAGAAAGGAAAAGTGAAAGCAGGGAATATGCAATTGAAAACAAGTGCGTGGAAGACGATCTACGTGGCGGTGGGGGAGGGGAGGCCACACACCCTGGAACACTCAGAGAAGGGACCACCTCCACTTAAGGCGGAGGGGTCACGTGTCAGGGGTGGGCACATGTGGGCCTCGATTTTACCTCTCAATGTAAGGATAAGGTTACTCTTTGAGTTTTATCTCGTTTTGTGGGTAGGGATGGACGCTCCAAGCGAAGAATCGATCCCACTACATCGGTTGAGATCGTATGCCTTTAATCCATCTACCCAAAAGATTTGCGAAATTCGGCTCGAGTAGTAGTTATAAGGGGAGGATAGCTGAGGTCATTTAGCGCCACTAGTGGTAGGTGGATAATGTGGTAGCGGAAAGATTTCCAGGGAATGGATGGAAGAAGGGCGGAGTGAGAAGCCCGGCGAAGGGGCATTAACCTACTCAAATAACGAAAGGCGCCAAGTGGTCAAACAGTTTAACGTCCCATCCGACGGACGAAATAGAACTTGAAGTGCTCTGCGCATAGCACCCAAGTAGGGTCAGAAAACGAACCCTGCCCTTTGAGTGGGAAGCCAGTACATTATAGCCTAAAGCCACTGCACCAATCCGATTCCCGATCGATTCCGGTTGCAGGTTTCCGATAATTATTTAGATCGGATGAGTTAATAAAATTGCATGTACGGGATAGTAATTAAATCTGTGGCTCTGGATCAATCCACGTCATATATATCGTATTCACTGGAACTTATTGTTCTGTTCTGGATTTAACACTCCTTATCTAATCTGCTATATAGAATTGTGATTCTAAAGTAATGGTGACAGTATTTACGAGACAAAAGCTGCATACTCCCATGGATGGGTAAAATAAAATATTTAAGTACCCTTTTTGGACGTGGATCGCCTACAATTATGACAGCACCGCATTTTTAATAAGTTCAAAATGGGTCAAATTGTAAGTAGTGTGAGTTTCTTTAATGCGAATTAAATATCCCAATACAAAATCGTCATCCGCCAACTTTCTTTCGATCTGAATAACCTTTTATAAATGTCGTAAATTTGTCGTGAAACTTAATTATTATAAGTTCCATGACTCTTTGATTTTTCCATCCAGTGCATTCAAATTTAGTCATAGATATTTCCTTGCATAAGAGGTGTTTATCTTTTGAAACTTAACCTATCTATCACTGCACATAGTACTTATTATCTGGCTAACACTTTTCTGTACAAACTATTGTTTTTGGTGCTCCACAACCGATTTATGGCTACCGCTGCCTCTCATTTCTTATCGTATGAAAAGCACGCATAATCTTAAAGAAAATTGAAGTTACGTTAGGATTTCTTTCCTCATTTCGTCTCTATGCAAACAGAGAGGGAATTAAACTCCAAACATAATAGTAATATTCTTTTTAATTATTGTTTTGGACAAGAACGAATATTTCGGGATAAATTGGAAGGAGGCAGAAAAAATGTATGCGAGGCATTTAGAGGGGCAATATGATTTTCACGATTTTGACAAAGGTGCGAGCGTTGGAGGAGGAAAACAGTAGACAAGTAGGACAGATTAGATGCCATAAGGAGACTGAGGGGCTGGGTTCGATTCACGTTGACTCTGAATACTTTCAGCTTCACACAAGCTGAGTGAATTGTTTTTTGGTACCAGACATCCCTGGGTAAGGAACTGTCCTCCTCCCCACCCTGATGTGCAACTTTTCCATACTAGAAGAAAGTCTTTGACTTTTCCATGTATTTCAGGTTTATGAGGTCAGTGGTCAATGTGGATAAATAACTGGAGCCCACCCCCCAATCATATTACATATATCACTCCTTCGAGAGGCTCCACCATGGAACAGTGGCTATGAGACTATGATTAGGAAAGAGAAGCAAGACGGAATTTCCCCACTTATCTTGGAATATAATTAACCGGATTCATGATAGTAAAATTTCATGGATGGCGACTCAACCTTCGACGGAGAAAATTGTTTCGCATTGGAGAGGTTGACCGGGAAAACGTTTGATTCCTAAATCTAGAATCTTATTTTTGGTCTTCGTGGAAAATTAGACGACAGTAAAGTTAAAAAAAAAGAAAGTCAACCTGCCCAAAGCCAACAGAAGAAGTTTATCATTAACAATCGCTATCATGACATTTCATTGATAATCGATTAAACGAAGGAGAGACAGCAATGCAGCGTAAAATGCGTAAATTTCATTATATTCGGTTTAAAAGCTAGGGAGAAGAGGTTACGATATGAATGGAAAACGACCCATATAAAGCTGTAACTTTCCATCAGAAGCAATTATAGCAATGGCCGTGGTGACCTAGCTACCTCAAAAGCGGTACGGCATTGGAAGAAGCTCAATGAACTTCAGTGGTGGAAAATCTAGAGCTTATTACAGACGCATTCATTACGCAGAGTTAATTACTACGCTCGAAGAAGATACGATTAAAAATTCGGAAGCAGCACACTTGTGTGTCACTCCTAGAATCATATATATGGACCATTGGAAAATAAGACCAGAAAGGAATGGTAGCCATCAAAATCCGGTGCTCCTGCGTTTGCTGAAAACCTTGAAAACAAAAGGATTGATTGAAATATCAAGAAACGGCGAGTTCGATAGTAGTACTGGGAAGGTGGAACGAGTGGAGCACTATAACCAATACACTACAGTAATCAACCCGAAGGTTGGTTTGATAGGTGGGGGTACAGCTCACGTCGTACTAATTGTAAGACCCAAGGCGTATGAAGTTCGCTCCTCACCAGGGTAGGGTGGCCCCTTTTCTGCACCGCTTTACTTCCAGGAAAACCTTCTCTCCGAAGGACCAACTTGAGTAAATTCGGGGTTGTGCAAGCCACCGGGAATCGAATTCTGGCCATCTAGTGATTAGGTCCATAGTGCCAAAGCAAAACTGTCTACCGACTTGACAAGCACGCCCCCTCTCTTCCCCCCCCCCACCGCGTCATAGTTCATTACGTACAGCAAAATCCAAGTGAAAATACACGGAATTATAGCTGTTATTTCATTTGAACACAATAGGAACGAATAATAATGGTACCTACTTATCTATTAAACGAAGTACCGACTACTACTTAAGTACATGCACGGATTTCGTTTCTTTCTGACTGATAACACACCTTACTGCAAAACTATTGAATACTGGAAGCTTTCATTTGACATTTTTCGGACGACGAAGCGAAAGCAGTTTTCAAGACCAGTTTAAATTTCAATATGTTTCACATTCTTATCAAGGATGACCACGGTCGAGGTCCCTCAGATAACTAGTACTAGTTTATTCGCGGCTTGAAAGTTATCAAGAATCATAAGCCAAAGACCTCGAGAACAATTGTATTCTCAACAAGTATTTTGGACGTTCATACCATGACTTTAAATGTAAGTTTAATTGCAGGAAATAATGCATGCTATCGTTATCTCGGAAGTTATTAAATTAATTTATAAAATGTGGTTGACAAGTGATCAAGGAACAGTAATTTAAGAGTGAATATATTATTAAGGTTGCATCCTTGCAATTTCCAAAATAACAACTATTTTAAGGCACAATTCGGTGAATTAATATGATTTGAATTATATATATTTTAAAGAGTAATATCGTAATATCTTCCTACCTACATTTGTTTTCCTTTGTGTAAATGGAAATTCTCAATGATTTACATAGAACTTTTGCTAATACCCTCATTTCTATGGGTGAGGGTAAATTTTGATGGTATGTTAAACAGCAGCAGTACTTTTTACTGACCAAATGTATTTATTATTCACTCTTCTTATTCTTCATTGAACGACAAACCAAACTCGAGCTTATTTCAAGATTCGTTCGTCATTTGTTATTCAGAAATTCTTGGTCATGGAGGAGGCTCGAACAACTGGAGGTAAATAATAGTTTTAATTTGCAATAGTGAATAAAATACTATGTTACTTTATTCAAATGCGCATTTTTTAGCCTTTCAATGTAATAAATTTTACCTAAATGGTGTCATCAATGGCTTTATTTTCCAATATACATATATTTCTAGCTACTTTTAATTCCACGAGCGCTGGCTATAAAGAGCCGGGATTTCCTTCTTTAGGGCTTGATTTCTCTTGAATATAATGTCAATTAAAAGATTTCTGTGTTATTGATATATGGATGCAAAAACTGGGCTTGGGAAACAAAAATAAAAAAGTTAAATGATTCGCTTTCAAGTGTGTGTCAATCTGGTAGCCTTATACGTTTACATGTATTGCATAACAGGTGTATTTGTACGTAGCAATTGAAATTGATGACTGAATTACTTACAACATTTTCATGATACCAGATTGCATGTGTCGTAATAGATCGACTTATTCATTTGCAGAGTCTGTGCAGCAGAAGTTGGACAAACCCGAAAAAAACAACACCAAAAATGCATTTTTTGTTTTAGGAGTTGTCTTTGTGTTATCACTTTTATCTCTTTTGTATTTGTACACGAAGTTTCCTGAACTTGAAGAGTAAGTGATTTAATCATACCGTTTTTCATTGAATGTGGAAGTATAATATATTATGTTTTAAAATTTGTAATCGAACCGTTATTTTTCTATGCACAGGGAGGAAAAAAGTCACATTAAAGTTCCTAGAGACATAGTAGATGCTAAGCTACTTGGACAAGTTTTATACCGATATAAAGACAAGTATTTTTATGAAGTGCTGGTTGCAGTATTTGTGTCGTATATCTTGTATCCTTTTCCAAAGTGTGATTTTGTGGACAAATGATGGGTTTGTCACTCAAAGGTGATACCGCTGGTGAGCCTGGGACTCCGAAAATTGTGTTGAACTTGTACGTGGCTGTATTGGGAATCCTGCACCAGAGTGCATACATACTACCTATTTTTTTCATATTGAATTGAAAAAGTGTAATCTTGTAATCAAGTGACTCTTTCTAAATAAGTTCAGTTGATTGTCATTATTCTGATTACTTAATATATTCGTCTACATAGTTACCCTCCCTCTTGGTTGACCCTAAAGTTGCATGACACACCAGATGGATTCCTGTGGTATTAGGTACTACAATGGAAATTGCATATATTTCAAATTGTATGGAAATTCAAATTTTATACATAACAAGCAAAACAAAAACAGTTAATGGAAAGTTCTAAAATTAATTAAGGACAAGGAATTGACACATGAAATCAAGAAATGATTGTCATCCTATGACTTTAATGCCCTGGGTCGACAGTAATCAGTTCTGTACTTCTATCTGGAAAGAATTTTACGAATCACATTTTTGAAATGCAACTTTGGATTTAATGCTTTGCCCTTATCAAGTGTTTTTTTCTCACCTAATGATGACAGTAATGCATATAAACCTTGGTCTTATTTAATTTATTTCTGTAATCTGCGAAATAATTTAAAGCATTTGATATAAAGAGGAATTAAGAAAATGTCAAGTTGCATAGGGACGGCATCATTTTTTGTCTGAACATCGAGAAACACACACTAAAGTTGAAGGCAATAGTGTACGGAGAATTCTCAAAAATCCAACATTTTTTTTTGGGCCTTCCAAAAGATTTTTTGCCAAACGAAAAGTGACAGTTTTAGCAACCCCTGCATAATTTAATGTTGGATTTGTGGCTCTTCATTTTTAAGATAATGCACAGTGTACTCTTCTCTACTCTTTGTTCCAAGTATATTCCTTAACTTTGGGAAAAAGCCTCCAAACATTTGCCATTCCAGGTTCCATATCCCTTTCCATATTGTCTGGGTTCTTGTTCCCATTCCCATTGGCTCTCGTGTTGGTTTGCTTTTGTTCGGCCACAGGAGCCACATTTTGCTACCTTCTATCGCTTCTTGTGGGGAGGCCAATAGTCTGGAAATATTTCCCGCAGAAGACTAAACAGTGGGCAGATACGGTGAGTTTCTTTAAAGAATTATGCATATGGTTTTCACGTAAAAATATGATTACATTTGCATGCTTTCAGCAGCCCAGATTTCAAAGGTAAACATCAGTTAAAAATTCTTGTGAGAAAAGTTGTATTAAACATTCTATTTTGCTTCCTGTGAAACATGCATGATAAGTATCAGAAAATGTATTCCTGTGGCAATGTATTAAATTTATGGTCTTTATTAGCAGTTAATTCAACTCTTGGCAACAGAATATAATACAAGCTTAGATTTTTCATAAATATTTTTGTTGTTCACTTAACCCTTTCCACTCATGTCAGGCCAGCCCTAACATCGCTTTTATCCCATTCCACTTGAATGCCAGGCGAGCCATGACAAAGATTTTTTTTCATCTGATAATCATGTATTAAAAATGCCTTTTGATTTGTTGATGTTAAATAACAACCATTTGGTATAAATAAAAAAATTATCTATAAATTAATTTTTTAAATAGCATTAAAAATGATTTTTTTTAAGAGATAAATAGTTTGATAATAGCTGATTTTAGTTCCACTCCAATAGGGGTAAAAGGAAGAAAATTATTCTATGGGAAATGGCTAATCCCCCATGATAAAGTCGTAATGAATAGCTATACGACTCTTGCATACTTTTCAGGAGGTTATAGTTTGTCATTATATACTTCTGTAAAATGACAAATTATCGATTTGAAATATATTTCTTTCATTTTTGCCTTAACTCTCTGGGTATATTATCTCTTTGTACTGTATTGTTCGACTTCATTCCCTGTAATGATTTCTATATCCTGTTATCTCGTATTCATGAACCTCAAACTATCCTCATCTACATCACATTCCCTTTCTATTTCTAAGTTGATTGGCCTAATCTTTTTATTGTAAAGCTCTCATACATGGAGTCTGTATAGTTTTCCCTTTGTTTCCTGGCAATTCTCTTACCTTCTTGAATTGTGCTTCCACTTTTCCATATCTCACATATTTCTGCGTACCCTCACACTTCTCTTTCCACCATGTTTCCTTGGCACTACTGGTATCTTGACTAAGTTTATTATTTCTCTGTATATTCTGCTCCCCATCTCGTATGTCAATGTCCTTGCATTTCCTTTTCTCTTCCATATCCTTAATCATTTCCTGTTATCCAAGGCTTCTTAATTCTCTTCGGTGTTGCCATTCCTATTGCTAATTTTTCCATCCTATTTTTGAAGGTCTGTCCACTGTTTGTCAGCAGTTTTCATACCATTATCTTCTGTTGGATTTTTATTTCTTCTTGATTTTCTTCCTTTATACTCTCATAAAAGCTTAAGCATTCCACTTTCACACACTCCTACTTCTCTTAATACATTTTAATATTTAATTGCTTGGCATAATAAATAAATTGTGGTCTAGGTTTGTATCTGCATGATGGAAATGTGTGAGTTGATGATGCCTAACCATGATGCAATCTAATTGATACCTACCAGTTTCTCCTGGCATTTCCAATGCATACCCATGCTTGTGGTGGTGTCTGAACCAGGTGTTTATTATAACTGAACTATTTCTCTAGTCAAACTGTACTCTCCTTCTCACTGCGTTCCATTCCCTCACCACTATAAATAACCATTTTTCTTCTTGATCACAAAACTATCTACTTCTTCCTCCCTCTGACTTACTTTTCGGTGTATACACCTAAATGTTTGACCCAATTTGGCATGTTTGTTTGTTGTTTACACCTAATTAACTTTATTTGTTTGGTTTGTTTTTATACTTGCCAATAGTATTATATCACTCACCTGTTTTATCTCCAGTTTCCTAGTCAGCACAACAGCTACTCCACGTTGAATCTCCCCCCGCCTACTTAAGTTATTCTGTAACTATTGCTGCAGTAATCCTCACTGTTTGTTTGTCTCTCCTCTTGCAAACCTGACTTATCTAAATTTCTATTCTCCATTTCTCTCTTGATGTTTTCCAATTTCCCTGCTCTTAACATCATCCACAACAGTCCAGTTCTAATAGTTGCTGTCCTCTTCTAGGTCATATAACTAAGTGACTGGGTACGCACTTAATGGAATCTTTCCATAATAAATAATAGGTCTTCCACTGCTGTCAGCTAAGTTGTACATTAAATGTGTATAGTTGGATAGGTGTTTTTATGTATAATTTTATAAGGAGTGAGTTACTTTAACTCACTAGACTCAAGGAAACCCAATAAGGGATGAGAATAAGACTTTCTGTTGAAAGTCACTGTTGATGTAAGTTGCAATGGTATTGCAAACAGCATACCTGATAGAAGTTGCAGCAATTAGTTTATCTTTAATGTGTAATATTCAAGAATTCAAGCAACTTACCTATTTTAAAACATTAATAAAAAGGGAAATTAGAGATTTTAGCCAAGATAATTAACTATGAATGTTCACATTATCTTACAATTCAATGCAATGTCCTTTTAACATTCCACTTTTAATAAAGTTTCCCCCTAATATTCTAATTTGTTTTGCAATAATTCCTTCATTAAGTAGTAGTTGCATATAGGAAAATATTAAACAATTTTATTTCAAATATTTTGTAAAAAACACAAAATCCTGCTTTCTCTAGGAAGTAGCAGACATATTCCCTTAAAATAAAGGGGTCACTTCACTCAAAGTCAAAAATTTAAAGCTCACTCTCTTTGAATTCGACCATTTTCTAGGAATTTTATGTCCACACTAAAAATATTTTACATAGTAGAGTAATATTGGACTCAAATATCCATCCATTTGGCTGTATTGTGTATGCAAAAAATGGGCACTTTTGCGATGAAAGTATTTTGACAAAGGGCTATCTGCGACAAATGAGCAATTGAAATTTGTAAAAGTCTGTCTCATAGGGAAACACCTAGAGCGTGTTTCCATGTGCCAAGAGTGTTTTGGCGATGAAAATGTATGGGAAAGGTACTAAAACTGTCAACCAACACTTTCAACTGATAGGATAGACATAACAGTTACATAATTATTTCCTCTTCTACATTCTTGAGGTGAGAGTATGAAGTTCTCTGAAAATGGTCAAAGTGAATGTTGATACATTTTAACTTGTTTCATTCTTTACGGGATGTGATTCAATGCTATGATGTAACTAGTGTTAGTCAAGAGCAACTTTAGGGTTCTGTTTTATGTTGGAAGTTGTATTTAGCATAAAAGAGATGATGAAAAGTATCTTCTGAGTAGCGCTATTCCCTTTTGTGCGATTTGGAACTCATATATGTATCATATTTTTATTTCTGTTCTTAATATACAATGGTGTAATTCTATATATTTGCAGGTCGAGAGGCACAGGGGGAACATCTTAAATTACATGATATTTTTAAGGATAACTCCATTTCTTCCTAATTGGTTCATTAATATCACTGCACCAGTCATTGATGTTCCTGTCATACCATTTTGGGTTGGGACGTTTATTGGTAAGCCTAGGTGACTGATTTTCTTATGGTTGAATTATAAATTTTAAATACTACAGGAAAAAAAGCATTTTGAAGTTCAAAATAAGCAATGCTACAATTACTTCCATTACTTATATTATACTAGTTTGAATTAATATAATATTTACATACCATTCCGTTTTGTTCCTGGGACTCCAGGTATTCCTTGACTTGCAAGTCTGTTGAACTACATTCACTCATGATTTTTTCAGTCTATCCCTTCCTCTTAAACCCTTCACTGTACTCTCATATGTCTTTTTCATGATTCAACTCTTGTCCAATGTCTCAACATGACTAAACCAGCCAAGTACACTTCTTTCATACTTGTTCATTCCCGGTGCATCTGAATCAATCACATGATTTTGTGTTCCATTCATCCCTCGCCCTCTCTCCTATCATTTTTACCAAAAACACCCGTCCTGTACCCCATACACACGGCATTTAATCAGCATTTATGTTTATCACAACACATCAAAATTTCACATCCTTGCAATAATGTGGGAAGGGCGAACCTTTATGCACTGTGGTTTTTGCTTCCTAAGGCAAACATTCATTTTTTAATACTTTTCACACACTACCGAGTTTGCAGGTCTTTTAATCTCTTTATTTATTGTATCTTTTGCAGTCATTCTGCCGAGATGAACAAAATCTGAATGTTTATTTATAGCACCATTTTGCTCGTTGTGCAATCATTCTTCCTCTTCTCCTTATCAAACTTGACTACCTACGTTAGTTTGAGATTCATTTACCATCAGCTCAATGCTCTTTTTTGCCTCATTAAGATTATCCAGGTCTCGCTGTAGATGTTGGGCTCTCAGCCAGCCATACCTCATCATCAGCGTATATGGGAGGATGGACACATTTTTATCTCAAAGCATTACACCTGCCTTATCTATGCATCCATCTTTTAATGCATTTAACCATAAAAACATTGAAAATTTAAGGTGATGTTATGCATCCTTGTTTTATACCATGCTTCATTTCAAACCAGTCACATAATATCTCATTCACTCTTACACTTCCTTGCCATTTTCATACATCCACCTTTATGTGAATGTATGAAAACCTTATAACTGCTCATTCACTCCATTTTCTTTCAAATCATTCCATAACTTTCCCCTATTTCTCTATCATATATACATTTGCCTTTTCTAAATAAACAAATGTATAATACTTTCTTTTGCACACCCATGCCTTTCTTAAATACTTGATGAAGTGTGAATAGATAATTTGTATATTTATTTTATACCCGGTATAGAACCACATTGCAAAGGAGAGTTTTTTTTGCTGAAAAATTTTTCTTGGTATACTCAATAGGCTAATTGCTCTATAATCCTTTCTATCTACCTTACTTCCATTCCCACCATTAAAAAGGTGAAATTAATGCACGCTTCCTTTCAGTTGGACAAGCTCAGCTATATATGAGTTGAACAAGTCGTATGAGCGAGTAGAACGTAAACTACCCCTGCACTTAAGAATTTCACTAAATATCCATCTATGTCTGCAGGTTTTTCCATTCTTCCAAATGCTCATTTCTTTAACCTCATTTTCGCTACTATATACCTCCCTGCACTCATCATCACGGTGTAATGCATTGGGAGTCTCATACTCCATACCACTATTGTACCAATCCTCATATTTTTTCCAACATTCTTTAATCCCATATTCATCATATGCAATATCACCACTTCTATTTTTTATTCCACTCATTCCTTTTTCCCCACATCCAAAACAGCTTATTTTCTTCTAAGTAATTCTACATTCTTTTTACTTCTGCCATTCCAATTCTTACCTTGCTTTTTTCCTCGGTATTTTTGCATTCACTCTTTTTCTTCTTTTGAACATCATATGCTATCGTCAAAGCTTCCTTGCCTTGAGCTGTAATCATCCGATTTTATGCCTCTTCTTGCACTTTATATTCTTTCATGTCTTCATTCCTCTAATCATCACCTTCCATTCTCCTGACTACATACACCATTTCCACATACAATTACAGTGAATTCACAATCATTCATTTCAACAACTCTCAAACATCATTCACACTTTGGTTTTTTAATAAATGTCAGCTGACATTCAGATATCAATATATCTGAATAGCTGATTCAGATCTATCTATATACATATATGTATCTAATGCTTATTCCACATTCTCGAAGAATATTCTAAATATTAAATGATCTGATTGGATATTTTGTATCACGGAATTTGTGAGTGTGCTTTTTTCTGTAACTTCCTAAGCTATAATTGACTGCTACTGACTGAAAATACTGTAAAAGGTGGTTTGAGATTTCAGATATTTGGAAGCATTTTTTTCTATCCATCCTGCCTTCTATTCCCTTGTCGACGTTGTTGCCCCTCAGGCACTTGTACGAATCCCACCCATGATAGGATTTCCATTTGAAAACTTTTAAGTGTTTTTAACTTTAAAGTGTTTTGTTAACTTTTAAGTTTAACTTTAAGGTGTCGCAAGTTTCAACAAAGTGCTTCATCCATTTTTTATGGCAATCCCCTTGTCATTCGGGGCTTGGTCTTTTTGATCTTTTTTCTTTTTGATGCCTTTTCCCGGCCCTGTGAGTTTCATCGTAGTACCATCCCTCTTGAATGATTGTGCCAATTTTTCCTTTTCCTTTGGCAGGTGTGGCGCCACCTTCATTTGTAGCCATCCAGGCAGGCACTACACTTCATCAGCTGACCTCTTCAGGGGACACCTTCTCGTTCACCTCTGTGGCATTGATAGGAGTGTTTGCAATACTATCTTTGGTGCCAGTTTTTCTGAAGAATAGACTGAGAGAGAAGTTTGAATGAGAAGTGTTGAAATATTTTCATTGTTGTTGTTTTATAACTTCATCAACCAATGACTTCTGAATATTTATTCTGAGAGATTGGTTTTGTTGAACGTGTGTTTCGTATTCAATTGTGTGATTGATGAGTGGTGAAATTTGTTTAATGCGAGTAAGAATGAGGAGCTAAAATTAAGCTTTCTATGGGACCAATGTGCTAAATTAGGCCAAGACAGGCAATCCAGAAGACTATAAAGAGGAGGGGCTTGACTTCTATGAAATGCATTTCTCCATTATATCTACAAATCAGTTAAAGCAGGCCATGTTGACATTTCCTAGTGACTAAGAAATGTTGATTTTAATTTCTCTAAGCTGCTAGGCCATCATTTTAGTCATGATTTAATTGGCATCTACTTCTTGATTTGTTTTCTACCAAATAGTTGGTATTTTAAACGAGTAGGCCTAATTGGCTGTTGATGATTTTTCTTAGCCAAAAGTTAAAATTTTGATGCTGCCAATAGGAGGAGTTTATTAGTTGGTGTGTTTCTTTGCAGGCATGCTATTGGAACCTGCATTTGGAAAACATTCAGTCGGTTGAAAATTGTTAATCTCTGGGTGAAAAAATTTTGCTTTCATTCAATCTTAAGCGTAAAGTACATGTGCATCAACTAAGTAGGAGTGGGTGGGGACTTTTGATATTTGTGGCCTAAAAGCTTATCGTGTGCCAAAGGTCTTTTATGTAAACTGACTGAATAGATATTTTATGTATAATCTTTTGAAAATGGGCAAAATTTGATTATGACTAATATTCTGTCCAGTTGTTTTTTTATTAATGCTCCATAAAGTGGACTTTTCTTAGAATAGCTGAAGTTATGTATGCACTTGTTGAGTCTAAAGTGACAGCTGTGTCTTAGACATTTTGCAAAGTTTACTAATCAGGTACTATGGATGACATAGTTATTCCTCTACCTCTGATTCAATAGGAGCCTTATTTATTACCACGTAAGTTATTATTTATTTTATGCATAAAGATTTCATCCACTTTGTGATGTACATTCCACCATTATAACTAAAGTTCATAAAAATGATTTACTGTGTATTTTGATCTCCCTATCACTAAATTGTAAAATATTTGGCATGTTGGATGGAATGAAGGGTGGCAGAAAATATGTGGAAATGAGCCAGTTCCATGGTAACATAAAAAGTAACAGTGGGATGTTGTTTGTTGAGGGAATTCCGTAGTGCAGCAGGGAATGGCAATACAAGCTGTTGCAAATCACCATCCTACGGACACATCTTGAGAAATTACATCCTTTAGCCTTAACATTATTGTTGACAAAGGATGAAGGACATAGGATCCTTGGCAAAGATTACCGCACCTAAGAATCTTACGTCAGGAATGGATGTGTTGTTGTTATGTGGAGTTGCACTGGGACCTTCTTTGATATAGGAGAGCTAAACCTTGCCTTGCATAGCCAAGTGAAATGAAAGTGTTTTTGTAAGTAATGGTAATCTGGGGTGGGCGAAGCAGGTTTTTTTCCCAACGAATGGAAGAGGTACAAGTAAAGATAATCATTTAATCACCTTATCACGAGTAAATATTACAAGTAAAGCTTTTGATGTAAATTCATAACAATACTTGTCATTTTATTAATATTTATCTTAAGTTCCATGGACTATTTTCAGTGACAAGGACTTTAAAAACTACCAGGTCTTGAAATAACCAACCTCAGGTGTGAGTTTAAACGTTTTGCACAGCCGCTCTGGGGTAGTGAAAGAGCCACCCGTCAAATCATCGAGCGAAAAAAATCACTTTAGTTGTGCCGTTATTCTTCATAAACATATGCTTATGACTTCCTTAACATATCGTTCATTCTTTTATTCATAGATTTTCCAAGTCCAATTCCCAAAGACCATTTTCAATAACATTTAGAGGTTAGTAGATTGGCCACGTTGGATGGAATGGAGGGAGGAAATATGCAGAAATGAAGAAAGGGTTACTATAGGGGTGTGACCATCAGAAACCTACCTTAACCGGAAGAAAGCATTTAAAAAAATACATTAGGAGTCAGTACCATGTTATGCCATACATTTTCCTTCTCTTTAATAAACTTGGACCAAATGAATCAATCTTTAGCTCATCAATCAAAATCTCGAAAGTTGTTTAAACCCTTTCTCTAGTTGCAGGATGATCAAATGAACATGAGGT